>KK115682.1:591706-627530 GCA_000611955.2 Stegodyphus mimosarum
ATAGTTTTATATTTCCAAATTGTGAATAAATATATGTTGTGCAAAAGGCTGCCAATAGTTTATTTTAGATGAAAATGCTAATTTAGAGACTGCATTTTATAATTGAAAACACTGTATCAGTGTCAAATCAGCAAAAATATCCGAAGGTAATATAAATATAAAACTAATGTATAAAAATGCTTCAAAAAATTAAATAACGTTTTCCAAAAATAAACCCATACAAATAACTGAAAATATAAGGTAACCTTAAATAATACAAAGCAAGGAAAATCCTAACCATACAAAGTTCTACCTCTAAAAAATCCGATGTATGCAACACATGACTTCCTTGTACGGAATATTAAATTATACGCATTGTGCATTTCATTTAAACTTACTGGATTAAATTAAATCTATTTCGTCTATAGCGCATAAACCACAATAGAATAAATGCACTTTTTAAAATTCTGTGAATTAGCTTTTTTTGCTTTATACTATATTATGGTGTTCATTCTCATTTTTCTTTGATGCTGTAAACACAGTGAGGCTGAATAATTCAATTAAAGAAAAAGTTTCTTGTACATTTTTCAGTTAAATATTCGTTGCTCTGTAAATCAGTAGTTTTGCGAATAAATTTCAGTAGCTTTCTAAACAAGTTTTGTGAAGAGTGACAGCGTGGCGCCATCTGACGTTCAGAAGGCAAACGTTTAAGAAATTTAGTGTTCATTTACTGGTTTTACATTTTGCATTTAGCAAAAGAATAGAGAGTAAAACTACATTTTTATAAGCCAGGAGAGGTGTTGATATACAAAGAAAATGTTTAAAGTATTTTCTATTTTAATTTTATAGTGTAATTGATGGGAAAGAAAAAAATATGAAATATTCTATTGAGATAACTCTTGTTCGAAGCTAATTGTAAATAAATCATTGACTTGGTAAGAACTCTTAAATAAATCATTATTATATTATACAACTTTTATTAATAATGAAAAGGTATGCAAAGTGTGCTTGAAAGTGCTAAAAATACAAAAATCTTTCAATAAATAACAATAATGACTTAACTATAAAGTCTAACTGTGGATTTTAACTGTATAAAACATATTCAATATATTATTTAAAAACATTAAGACACTATAAAAGCAATAAAATGAATAATAATATTTATGTAATCTTTAATGAAAGTAAATTTATTTTGCTTTATATTTCACTATATCTTAACTTTTAATACTAAAAGATGGCGCCACTAACCATTCAGTGGCTACTGACCTTGAATTAAATTTTGTAGAATACTCTCCCTCTTATTATTACGTTGATTAAGATCCAAAGCATAAAAAACTACAAACTGTGTATTGAATCTGTTTATGAAAACTATAAAATATTTACTAGTTTCTGTTTCGGCATTTTTTTTTAAATACTTAATCGTACTGCAATTTCTGATTTTTTTAAACTTTTGGGTTATATTAGCACGAATGACTTCTGACGTTAAAAGAGTAAAGCTAAGATTCGTTTTATTCTTTTGTTGTTTAATGGCATAATTAGACTGAAATAAGAACAATCTTTATTGTTGATCATTAAAAAGTTAGGCAGATAGAGACGTTGTTCTCAATAAGTACTTACTTTCTTTTATAAGAAGTAAGTAATTACTTTCTTTTATAAGAATTTCATTTAAGAAAATCTGTTTCCTATTTTATTTGCAATTCAGTTTCAATTATCTAAACACGAGCCCTAATTCAGTGC
Organism: Stegodyphus mimosarum; assembly: GCA_000611955.2. NCBI lineage: Eukaryota > Metazoa > Arthropoda > Arachnida > Araneae > Eresidae > Stegodyphus > Stegodyphus mimosarum. The sequence goes on from KK115682.1 coordinate 593,423, forward strand.
TTGTTAATTTTATGTACTACTAGTGGGCTGCAGCCAAAGCAAAATTTTTAAATTAATAGTTATGTTCTATGTACCCCTGAAAAACAAATGTATGAAATGTTTCAATATGGAAGAAATTAGTTTATTCTTTCCAAGCAACAACCCAGTGGCGTAGCTAGGGGGAGGCAAGGGGGGACATCTATCCCAGGGCGCAGCCTCCAGGGGCGACAAACTGATGTTACGAAATTTTAGAATGAAACTTTTCCCATTCTTGGCACACAGAAAGGAGCGAAGCTCTTCAGTTGTCCCTGGGTGCTGAAAACCCTAGCTACGCCTCTGCAACAACCAATTCGTAAATAATTTTTTATTGCCGAACTAAGAAACAAAAACTTTTGACACTTCAGGTTAATACGTATGATCTCATGATTTAAAATTTAATGTAATATATCATTTTCTCAATATTAATAAAAGAATTAACGTTGCAATAATATATCGTGTCAATCAAACTAACCTGAAACAAGAAAGTTGCTAACAGCAGATATTTATTTAAAATCCTGACATTAACAATTTTCGACATACAATGACGTCACATACAACCGCGCGCTTTCTTCAGCGACAGAATATGACCTTATATAATATCAATATGTTTAATGTTTGGCCATGCTATTTAGCAGAAATGGCTTTCCACGAATTTTTAGAATCGGGAATAATATATTTAATGTTTGGCAATGCTGTTTTTATTTCACATTATGTAAAACTTAGAAATTTTTTATTAACAAACTCTACGATTTGAAAGCGAGCAGTGGCAACACTTCTCGAAATAAGACAGATTTTTATCTCTAGCGTGTAATACTGTTGCCACTCGGAAAAAATAGTGTGAAAATTAGCTTTTTCAGAGTTTTTAATTAATATCTCCACTAATTAAAGTCGTATGATAATGAGAATGGTCTGGCTTCCCACGAATGTTTTGAATCCGAGTCTGCCTCTCTCGAAATTCAACTCCTCGCCATTCCAGAGGAGATAATGCCACAAACAAACAAACAGACAGACGCGCAAAGATTTTAATAGTAGAGATTTTATTATATTTCAATAGTTTCCTTTAAGTGAAATGGCATATTAGTTTTTCTCTCCCCCCGTTTCAAGAAAAATGCAAAACTTTTATTTAATTTTAGAAATAGCCTTTCTTGAATAACATATCAATTTGCTCTTCTAGAAATGGCAACCGTAGACAACGAACAGGATACAGAAACGCACGCAGTTCTGATTTCGGAACCATCTAATAGTTGACTTTTATCTGAAGCGCTAAATTCTAACTCAATGAACGCGCATTAATTTGTGGGCATTTCTTGGAACGCGCTTCAAACAAAACTTAATACTGTAATACTATGATAAAATAGACTTTTCACACCTTTCTTGAGCTTAGTTTAAACGTATATATCATACCGAAAATTTTTATGATTCTCTGTTTGACAGTATGTCTCAAAATGGGGCAACCACTTGATTACCTTGACGATAAAAAATTACCATTACCTTGACGATAAAAAAGTAAATAAATAAATAAACTCTAGGAACATTTTGCGGAAATTTCAGCAAATGTTCAAGCCACGGAAAATGACTAATTTCGTCTGATTCAGTGCGGAACATACTAAATACAGAAGGTTTTTATATATTTTTAAAACGATTTCAGGACAGTTTAATTAACGTTTAAAATGTAAAAAGTATTTTTTTAGATGTTCGATCTTATACCTTTTGCTGGTGGATTTGGTCTCAGAAAGTGCTCTTTTAAATAGAAAAGGAACAGTAGTCCATAGGTAAAACATTAAGGGAAGTCGCAGGAAAATGTTGAAAAGGTATATATGCAATATCTGTGTCAGTCTTAATTTGTTTAATTAAGAAAGCAGTACATTAAAAAATAATGTATTCAAGCGCTAAAACAACTTCAATTAAAACTTCAACATAAAACAATTACCTAGTTCCAAAGGCCAAGGAACCATATTTGGTCTAATTCTACCCAAATTTGGTTTAAGAATTACATTTCCAAAAACCTTTGCAGCAAGTTGCTTAATTTTCATCTTAAATTACCTTTGTGAAAATACTAGGCTTTATTTTTATTTTCATTTACATTTTTTCATGTGTTTTTTTATAATTATCATTTTTTCTTCGTCTTTGGAAGCAGCAAATTTAGTTATGTAAGAAAGAAAATATGTAAATCAAAATTGTAACTTAAATTAACAATAGTCCCGAAATTCTCCATTTTAATTTATGTATCCCCTTTCTCTTCTAAAAGTAGAAATTGATTGTATTAATTTTTATATACTGCATCTTTGCAATTTTTATATACTCCATCTCTTATGCAATCAGGTTAAAGAAAACTTTGACGTTTTTTGGATACTCTTTCCTTTCCCTGATTCGCCTTGCTACTACTAGCCATGCATCTTTTGCCGCTATGCTTCGTCCATTGTCTAAAGATATGTAAGTTAAACAAAAATGGGGAAGGCATTTTTTATCCAAAATGATGTGGAATTGAGAGTATGTATCTCAAGAATGTCCTGCAATAAGTTATGTATTTTCCAAGTAATCTCTGCAAGTTTTCTTCTGTGTTATGCATCCATAACGCTACCAGCGCTTGTCAAGTTAATACAACGAGCCAGGTGTTGCTTTCTGTGCATAATCTCCAAGAAACTTTAAAATTTTGCAGCCAATTTAAGCTAAACTTTCTTAAATAGAAAACTAGATATTACGACAATCCTTTTACTTCCATCATTTGCATTCCAGTCATTTGGTTTTAAAATTTGGCAGGGAAGTTGGTTAATTTTTGCTTACTAGTTTGATTTTTAAATTTCTTATTTACTTTAAGTTTTTAACTTTTAATTTTATGGATTTTTTTGTCTTCTTATAATTTTTAAAATTTGTTCTTGAATTTATTCTTTTGTTTTTACTTTTGTATTTGAAATAAAAAGAGAGTGTAGGAGATATGTCTTCGAAAGTAAGCATCGCGTTCAGTTTAATTGTGTTCTTAGTGAGAAACTTTAATTTTAAAGATTATTTGCTTTTCAACAAGATTCTTTTGGATTAAGTGGACTAATATCTTTATTAGAGTATCAATTATGAATTATGATTTGAATTTAGCGACTGTTTTTAAAGAAAAGGAGGACTAGAAAATTCTTTTTTAAAATTCTTTTTAAAATTCTGACAAATACCTTTTCAATGATGATTTTAAATTGAATTTCTGTTCCTTGGAGATGGTATATGAAAAGTTTTCTTATTATAATTTGTTGTGAACTATTGTTTATATATATATACATAAACACACGCACACACATATATATATATATATATATATAGAGAGAGAGAGAGGGAGAGCTGAATGTGTACTCCTTTCTAAGCAATTGTTAAAAAATATGATGGATAAAACTCGCGATTTAAATGCTTTCGATGGAGAAAAAATCACAGATGCTCGATACACTGGACATATAACTCTAGAACAGAAATAGTTCTAGAACAATTGTCTACTATTTCCACAATATAAAGAGTATGGTGAGGGTACACCTATCAGCGGAAAAAGAAAGAGTAATAGGGAAAACTGCAAGAGACAAGCAGGCGGGAATTGTCATGATTCGGAGACTTAGCTTCATCGAACGTAACCAGCGACATCAAACCTTAGTTCAACTGACGAGCCAAATGAAGGGTCCAGTCGGACAGCCATATGACGAAGTGAATACTATGCAGCATTTGCTACTCTGTATGGACTTCAGATGCTTAAAACTCATAAGAAGACCACATCCCACTGCAAACCTCCTCGCTCATCGTCTTTCAAATGCTACAGAAAACTGTGACTGAACTAGCCATCGACAGTTGGAAGCAATTAGCATGAAGTGATGAGTTTCGATGCCTACTGCATCATATTAATGGTAGACTAAGAATATGGGACCACTTCCATGAGGCCATTGATGCAGAGCGACAGGATTTAAATGTAGAAGTACGTAGGCGGTCACGTGATGATCTGGACAGTTTTCTTTTGGCAATGTTTATGATCTTGGTACCCAAGCACTCTCATTACATCTAGGCACGTAGATCTGCTGACCAAAATTTTCATATTCCTTCATGCTTTATTGCAATCCAGAAAGAAATTGAATGTACAAATAAACTAATTAAACCTGGATCATGGTTGTCTGCCATTTTTTTTCTCAAGAAACGTTACACTAAATTGTCCACTTCTCTTTGTTGTAATAACTACCGGGAAGCTTGCACGTAAATCCCAATAAATAACTTTGTGATATTCTGCAATATGTAAGTCAAATACGTCATCCAGCATCAGTGTGTCTCTGTCGGAAATTCTGAAAGATATTTTTCAGATCTTTGAAATACCTTTGTAGACTTGCTGAATCTACGGCTTGTCGTATGGCAGCCCAAACTACACAAAGGTCTTACGTTTCGTTTTCTTCTCCTGCAAATAATATTCTCAGTTCCATACGTAACCGCTCGGGACTTAATATATACTCCTGGGGTATATACTGTATGTCTTTGACAATGTGGCTTTGCATAGATTGATCTAACTAAGAAAGCCTTTAAATTCGCATTAAAATGCCAAAGACGCATATAAGGAAAAACGTATTGTCAACAATTGCTGATAAAAAAGTAACATTTTTCGTTTCTCTACTACTAAAATTTTTCTAAAACATCTTCTGTTCTTGAATTAGATTTCCTAGGGACTTTTCACATTCATAAAAATATTTCAATTCTAATGAATGATTCTAGTTCTAATTCATCTTTACCTTCAGCTTTTAAAGGTATTATTTCACAGTAATTTTCACTTTTTGTCAATAGATGGCCCTAGTGGCTTTGTTTTCGTTTCTTTAGATGCAATAGTCTCGAATATTTTGTTCATTTTATCACTTGAGCATGTTCTTTCCCTTCCTTGGTTTCGCTCCTGCAGTTGAAGAAGGTAGTTTTGTTTAACCTTCGAAACAAGTCCTACAAATTTACGTAATATACGCTGATTCTCATTACTATAATATCTTTAACATAAATTCTAATGTTATTGGATTTAGTGCTTCTAGCCGTTAGACTTATCTCGCCGGATTTCTACAAACCAGAGCCTTCTCGCATGATTACTTTATTCTGTGAGATGATAGGTTACCTAACTACATTTTATTTTAGTTCAATATTACTTACGTAAGCCAGACGTATTGGCTCGAGTAAGTCCAAGTATCTGTGAAGTCTGTGAAGCCTTTGGATCCAAGTCTGTGAAGATCTTTGTGTTTGAATAAAATAGTGTATTCTTCTTACTTATATAATAAGACTTGAAAGGCTTTCTTAGTTAGATCAATCTATGCAAAGCCACATTGTCAAAGACATACAGTATATACCCCAGGAGTATATATTCTTCTAGTTCATTAGTGTATACTAGAGCATACTATACTAAGCATACTAGACGCTATAAGTTTTAAAAAAAGTCATGTCTTCCCTGTTGTATTTGTATTTCAGTTTTCGTAAACAATAAAATAAACCAATGGTTTTTGAATTTTATTGATGTTTCCAAAAAACACTATCTCGACACTAATCAGGCGTCGACACATTATTATATATCATCAATTCAGATTTTTTAGGACTTTTATTCACCTTGCGACCCGATTATAAGTTTTCACGTCCCGAATTGGGATCGTGGCCTATAGTTTTAATATCACTGAGATTGCCTAATGTACCTATTCGTTTATTTCGTTTAGCAATATGTAACCGATCCAGAAATAACTGAAACTTAATCAATTGTACAGTTCTAAAGCAAACTAAGCATGGATGCATCGAGGCGAAATCTCAAAATATGCGTCTCAGTGGTAAATTTTGCAAAGAAAAATGAAGCAAAAGGCCGATAATACGGCGCCTTTATTGTTCAAATAACCTTGCTCAGTCTCTCCATATTTTTCCAACAAGGTTTTATTCATTAGGTCTGCTGCAGGAAACTGTAGACAGTTGTGGCGCCATAAGCGCATAGTTAGTGGATTTTGGAAAGTTTGTTATGTCGAAGTAAGAGTAGCAAGAGTTTTAGTTAAAATTAAAGAGATACAGTTTAAAATTATTAATGTTAGTCGCATGATGCTTTCTCGGCAACTTTAGGCTTCGGAGCATATAACAACAGACATAAATTACTTTCATTACATTAGTTTCAATATTTAAATTTAATGTTCGACAACAGTGTGTACAGTATTACTGAACGTTAGCAGTTTTGCGAACAGAATTAATGCTAGCTCTTCTCTTAATTCACCTAGTCTGTTTACAATACAGAGCTCTTTTGATATTTCTTGTTGCGTTAACAACCACAATGTGTTTCTTAAATTAATTTCAAAATTTTCGGAGCGATTTGGGCGCTTCTTATAGTCATTCACCTATGTCAAGCGAACTCTGTATTCAGTCATTTATTTGAATAGTACAAAACTGTTATCTGATCTGTCAGGATGGTTAGTGGTAAGTTGTGATTACCTTTCATTCTTCAAGATGAGTCTAGCTTTTTGATAAATTCTTTTGTTGCTACACTAAATATTTACATATATTTACAACATAGTTCAGGAATATTCGTCACCTCGCTCACATTCTTTTGACTCCCGATTCTCAATTACCATCGTGCGCCCTCTATCGACGACTTTTCTACAATGCCATCTATCGGCTGATTACAAAATGAAATTGATTAAACAAAAAGAAAGGAGATAAACTAGCTACAAATTTTAATTCCATTGACAGTCTAACCACTGGTAATGGATAATCTGCTTTAGCAAATACTTTTCATTGACAGACAACTCCTAAATCTCCAGGCATTCAAAGCAAAAACCCTGTGCAGTACCGTTTAGAGGACATTTCTTGAATACTAGACAAAATATTTAATATCTGCCGACGGAAAGGTTTGACTATATATTAATAAGATGAACATGAAATTAATAGTATTCCAATCATGCAATCAGAGATGAGCTTTGATATGCTTTCCATCTTTTTCCACCAAATAGGTAATAAACAGTAACTAATATTAAGGAAAATAATTTATATGATGGTGTTCCATGTTCGTAAAATGTCTTTGTCTATTTCTGTATTCTAAAACTCTCCAGTAGCGCATTTTATGAAGCATGAATTAGCTGCAATATTACAACTTCTGTCCACTATCATGATTTAGACTTGCAGTCTTGACTTAAAAAATGAAAGACAAGGATATTTTTTGCTTATGAAAAGTTGCCACTCGATTCTGCTAAATGTTAAACAAAAGCCTGTATTTTATTCTATCAGTTGTCCTTGCTACTTCATTCCTTTATGGATTTTATTACGTTCTTTCTAAAAATGTTTATTATTTTCTGCATGAATGTCTCTTGATCAAAAAGGTTTAGTTTGCAGTAACTTAAATGTAGGGTTATCTTTAAAATCCTTATAAGGTAAGGGTGCGCAAGTCGTACCATCGCTTCAATCCTACCTTTTAAATATTAAGCATAATATCATGCCAAATGCGCCTTTTCCGACAAAATGAGTTACCCCCAAGTCAATCATATTTTCTTTACACCGTATTCGCCTCCCTGCTGCAAGGACGACTTCGAAGAGCCTAAGGTGATTCAAAGCCTAAAATGCAAAGGATGGCTACACGACTTATCTGCTGGAGTTAACAAGAAAATGGAAAAATATCTTTGTGATCATTGTTGTAATTAATTGCATAAATAAATTAATTGAGAAAACGAAAGTTTAATTATAATTGTGTTGTAAATTTAAACGTAGTACAACTTCAGCTGCAGGTGGTGTGTGATTTAGAATACTGGCTGTCTAAGTCGTAATTTCGGATCGTCGTAATTTCGTCTAAGTCATAATTTTAATGTTTAATTAGATAATCATGAAACTGTATTGCAACAAAGAGAATTATTTACTTATTATCAAATTATTGCAAAGCAATGTAAAACTTTAAAAAATTCGTACAATCGGGTTATACAACAAAACTTGGCTAAAAATGGGGCATGTCCTTTACAAGCAAATCAGGTAACATAAATTTTATTAATTTTATACAAGAGCGCAGACTATATGGAATTTTACTGTAATAAATATCAGTAATGCAAGATATTATTACCCCACATAATTTTAATATTTTTTATATTTTTGTTAACATTCGTTTGAAACTTTCAATCTTGATAACATTCCATCTTGCTGACATATGATAAATGATACATGATCAACGATGTATGATAAATACTAGTGCTCTTTCGCATAATAGGTAAAAGTTATGTCCGTGATTACCTTCCAAGGCTCTGAGATATGATAACTCTGTAGATTGACCACTTCATTCCCGACATTTAAAACTGCATTTGGATTAAAAAGAAGGGAATTTAGCGCTACATAGCTAAAAAGCATACAGAACTTAAAATGGGAATTTAGAGAAGCTTGAAAAGGTAATGTAAAGTAAGATGCTCTTAAAATGTGGTTTATAAACTGACAGTGACAGTGAACTCACTGGATAGATTTATAATAGTGCTACGAAATTCACATTTATTTGGCTATTTATTTAGAATTGTAATTAAAATTCCTTTTTATTTCCCCGTGCAATGCAGACGATTTTTGATGAGAAAACTACGTCAAAAAAATAGCAAAAAAAAAAAAAAATACTGTTGCCATCCAGAAAAATCTAGAAATATCGTGATTGTTCTACTGATAATTAAAAAGCTTATAAAAACCGAGGTGAAACAGCTCATCTCAGTTGTAGTTGTTGTTGTTGCTGTTATTACTTGTAGCTGTAAAAAGCGAACTGCTGTTTGTTTACTTAATGCTGTATTGATTGTAGCGATTTCGCTGTGAGATAGAATTATTTTATCTGCTTTGAACTTAGTTTTTGCTAAACGTTTCAGATATTGTGATATTGTGCGAAGATCTGTGAAGAAATATTTCAGCGTTTTAATTTATTTCTTGTGGAAAGAATAAATTTTTGTTAACTTTTTAACGACTTGTGCATTCAATATATAACGAACCCGTACGCACGTAACAATAGCTTTCTTGAAGATTTGTAATACGTCATCGTTAAAGCGACCACATGCTTAATAAATTAACTGGCAGACATAAGCTTCTAACCTCTAATATACAAATTTTAGGAATTGGAATCGTATTATAAAGTTTTGTTTTAAAAGTAGCAAAACTGTTAGCGAAATTTATCAAACGGTGCACAACGCTTACGAAAAGTGTTTGTCGCATTTTAATGTGATTTTGTATTTGGTAGATGATGAGATGGTGTAAAAGATGGCAATAGAACGGGACGTTCTCGAACAGTTCAAACTGGCCAGAACATCAAACCCCTCCGTGCTGCTTTAAATCAAAATCGTCGATTAACGATTAGAATACTTGTAGAACATTTAAACAATGATAAAGAAACTGTTCGTATAAAAATTGGTGTGGATTTATGAAAAAGGAAATTATGCGCACGTTTTGTTCCGAATTCATTAAAAAAAGAACAAACGGAAGATTAAGTGGTAGCTTGTCAAGATCTTTACATGCAGAATCGAGATCCAGACTTTAAAAAAATCATCACAAGTCATAAATCATGATGCTTCGTCTACGATCTAGAAACGAAGAAGTAGAGTGCAGAGTGGGTTGGACAAAAATCGCTAAGGTCAAAGATAGTGCATTACCAAAACTCCAGAGTCAAGATAATGTTAGTGGTTTTTACTATAAAGGACTGATTCACCAGCAATTCGTTTTTGAAGAAAAAAAAGTGAGTGCGAAGTTTTACACGAGCGTATTAGATCGACTGTTGAAACGCATCGCACGTGCGCGTCCGGACATTCATGCAAACAAAAACTGGTTCTTGCTACACAGAAACGCGCGAGCCCACAATGCAGCTATTATTCCTGCATCTTTGAAAAAAAATTTCCGTCTATAAGCCGGAATTTTCAATTTTCAATTCAAGAATACATTTTGTTTCCAAAATTAAAATTAAAGCTGAAAGGCCAGCGATTCGAAAATATCAAGATGATCCAACAAAACGTTATGAGGGAGCTAAGACAGCAAAGAACTTCCAGCACTCTATTGAATGGCTTGTGGATCACGCCAATCGATGTATAATTTCACAACGGCTATATGTAGAATAATTGGTAAAAACAATTTACCGCACTCATTGTTTTTTTATGAGCTTAATCCTTAAACCTTTTAACCAGGTTGTGTATATATATGCAATGATTTAGGCTGTGGAAATGAAGAAACATTTTCTGTGGTGAAAGAGAAGACATCAGCTTATTTTGCAGTTAACCGGGTGGTGATGGATAATTACTTGTTATAATCATGCTGCGTTGTAGATGACTGCACTTTTGAAGAATCGCAAAACAATTTTTTCTAAGGAATAAATTTATTTTCTGAAGAATAAGTTTTTAGAAATACATATCTGCTTAATTCGCACAACATGAATACAATAAGTACGTTACAATAGCTGTACAACGCATCACATTTTAAAACAACGCACAAAATCAACAAGCGACTACTTCATTATTGGAGAAGTCAAACAACAAGATTACCCTGAACATATTACCCTTACTCTTGTTGTTTGACTGCTCCAATAATCATTATTCGGCGTATTATTTTAACCTAAGCAACGACTACACATTAGAAGCTGGAAACGAAAAAAAGGAACAACGTAGCAAGAGCCAGGATATTTATAAAGATAGCAAAGTGTTCGTCGAGAATCTAAGCAGGGATTGGTCAAGAATTTTCGGTCTTGCAGAACACATTGCAAATGCCGGACCTCAGGAGGGTGCGGATGTCGGATTTTAAGAGGATTCGTTTTAGGATTTTACAAGGTATTAAATTTAAATAAGAAATTTAAAAGGCTGTTGCTAATGAAGTTAGTAATTCATTAATGATTTGTTTTCTTATTTTATATTTTACATATCCGCCCACCCCCCGTTCGAAGAGAAAAAAGGCTTGAAAAGCCGTTTTAGAGATAAAGCGTTAGAAGCGAAAAGATTTTGAAAGATACAAATTACAAAATTTGAACCAAATATTTACTCCATTAAATGCAAAAGATAAATTTTGATATTTTTAGAAGCCATAATTGTGTAGGAATGAGTTGAAACTTTTCGCAGTTCTTGAAATTCTCGAATAGTAGTTTATCAATTTGACAGCCGTTCTCTTCTTTTTGAATATCCTTCATAAAACTTAAATGTTGTGATCAATAAAAATCAAAATAATTTTAATTAGAAAATCATAAAATTGTATTGCAACAAATAAAATTATTTACTTATTATCAAATTATTGCAAAGCAATGTAAAACTTTAAAAATTCGCACACGGTTATACAATAATAGAATAAAACTTAGCTAAAAATGGGCATGTCCTTTACAAGCAAATCAGCGTTACAACTTGCTGAAGACTGTGAGATGATTAAATACAATAGGACCTAAAAACCTCTATTCCATATAGAAGCTAACTGGCGTTTCATACTGCATAATTATCAAATTTTCCATTTATGATTTAAGGCAGTAAGATGCTTAACGTTAATTAATAGAAATAAAATAAAATATACAAAAATTAAAATTTAAGACGAATAACTTTTATGCTCAAATTAGGTCATTTAAATTCTGTAAATAAAATTCTTAACCATATGAACCATATAATTAATTAAACTCAAGAATTTTGTTACTAAGTATGTTAAGTAATTACAAGTAGAAGTGACAGTAATAGCAAAAATAATATGACAGCTAGTTCATAAACATGAAAACCTACACTGTATGAGAAGAATTAATTTTGAAATGATGTAGCTCAGAAAGATTTATTACATGAATAGCAACACTTTTAGGATAGAAAAAGGGGGAAATAATCCAAGTTAGAAAAAAGGCTTAAGAAGTTATTACATAGTAAGGTTAGAATTTTTATTTTACATATTACTCCTGTAAAACACACACATATTACTGATAAAGTTGTAGAGAAAAATGTAAGTGCGTATATGTACATACAGGAGCAAGAAAATATCTTTTTTTTATCGCTTGGTGCGAACGGAGGAATATTAACCTCTGCTTATGCTCGAGGACATCCAAAATGCATCGGGCAGCTCAAAGAAAGAGACCGTTGAAAGGTGGGGCAAAGCAAAAAACAATTACTCCAACTTCAGATTTTCCGTCTAAAAGAGGCGCAGAAATGAAAAGGGGCACATTAGGTAGAACAGGGCTAGAAATGTTGAAGCACACCTCGCCTCTCATTGGTTGTTTCAGTATTGGCCTAATAGGCGGCTTTTTGTAGCCAGCTGAGCCCGCAATTAAGCACTGCTACGGGGCAGATAAAACTGTTTTGCTCGGCGCTGATGATATTTCCCCGGTAACAGGTGTTCTTCCTGTCAGTTTAGCAGCTAGTAAAAGGGGTGAAGTAAATATTAATATTCAAGAAATGTCTTGAATGCTTCAGCTTAAATCTGAATTAAAAGTGCTGATGGAAGTCGAAATACTGATGTAATTATTTGATTGGAATATTTAAGTCAATTCTTAAATGTCAGGGGAAAATAAATTCAATTCCTATCATAAATGAAGCGAAACTGATTTAAGTTTACAACTAAGGGAAAATAGGTTGTATTAATTATTTCTTTCCTTTTGTGACGCGTTTAAATAGCTAATAGGATCTTAGTCATTTACTGCCCATAAATAAACAATATTTGCAATTTAATTACGAAACTTAATCAGTTTTTTAAAATCAAATTTGCTTTTTAGTTACCTATTTGTAACACTAAGATGAATTCCGGACTTTATTTATCAGAGTATGATTTGTTTTTTATTGAAGATTTTGAAAGCTTTAAATATTTGAGTTTATATAAATAACATTATGTAAAACAGCAGATTAAAAGGAGTAAGAGGAAATTGGTTATTATCCTTCAGAAAATGAACCAACGTATCTAATACCTTTTCTAGAGGGTAATTAAAAACTTTAGCATTTTTAATTTAACTTATTTAAAATATTTATATACTGACTTGACATAATTTATTCAATTTTTAATGGGACTTTATAAGGGATGTTTGTCTTTCGTATGCACAACTATAAATTATAGTTGTGCATACGAGGAAAGAATTATCTATAACTTAATCAGGTATGTGCTTTTCACTCGAAGTTGTATTTGGGATTTTGTATTTGTTGTAATATTTCATAAATTCTACTTTGATTATTCGCTATGAAATGTTTTATGCATATTAACTGTTTCTTAAACTATATTTTTGAAGACATTCTTAGTAATTACCTTCCCGCTTTGTTTACTACTAATTTATGTTTCCTTAAATTTCTTTTGCTTTTAGTTTTTTTTTGACTTCGGCTCATTTTATCCACTTTTTAGGTTCACCTGTACTTATATAGAGAAGAGTACAGAATATTTCTGAAATTTGTCACTTAAATTTACGACTTTTGCTCTCCAAGACTATTGATATGCATGTCACTTCAGCATATGTTTCTCCTACGAATTCTGTAAAACGTCTTTGCAAATAAAAATTATTCATCCTTTCATAACTCACCATTCCATTCTTTTTGTCTTTCTCTAATTTCAGCAAATTTTTCTTTGAAGTATTGATCGGATAATTTTCTCAATTTTCATCTGTCTTAAGACAAAGATAGCATTTAAATATAATTGTCGTAGGTGTTTCAGATCATGCTGATCCTTTGTCTCTTATTAAATAATGAAGAATCTATATTGTATGCGTGTTCCTCCTATTATGGGAAAAAGGCGGCATCCAAAGCCACCTAAATTTCAATACACATAGTTTCTTACCCAAGCACATTCACCTCGAAGTCAAATTTTGAATTTGTTTTTTATGTTTTTTGCGAACTTAACGAAATTTTTATTAAAAAGCTCGGCAACGAAAAACCAATGTGTATCCACTCACAAAGCATAAGATATTTATAGTTAAAATTTAATAAAAACCTAAGAGATTTTAAAAAATATGGTGCTATTCGGCAAAGCTCAAGACATTTATTTTTCAAATTTAGTCAATAAACTCAGTAGTTTAAGATAAATGTGTTGCTACTGTCCAAAAGATTTTTTTTCTTTCGCGCCATTGTGTTGCCATTTGGAAAAGTGTAATATATTTAATTTTTTTTTCAGATTTAATCTGACTCTTATAATTCAGCAAAGTAAGTGACTTGAAATCAATAAACTCAGCTCTCCATCTCTATTATAAATTAATTACCAACTTGACTCATGATTATAACTGAATTTATTAAAATCTTTATATATTCTTTACAATTTTAATCCTTTTCCTTTTTTTCCTAACAGCTATTACGCGGCAGGCTGCCCAAGTCTATATAAAAAAATAGAATCGTTTATTTATTAGTTCCAGAATATGGACTTCTTTATCATTTACAGTAAACATTATACGTGCAATAAGAAAATTATTTGAAAATTTATATAATAATTTTTATTCGAAATACGTAAGAGCACTTTTATTAGTAGTATTAGGTTAAAATTTTGCGATTACTTTTGAATTTTAGCCTTGAAGATGTGTTAAGTAATCGCTACATTATGCTTTATAAATTTCAAGTCAATTTAAAATATTAATAGCTCCTTCAATTCTTAACTGCACGAAATGGAATTCTCTTCTTAATATGTAAACGTAAACTAAGTAGCTTTTTGTTACTCTCCATCGGTTCTAACCCGAGGACTATTATACGGACACTGATTAATGGATATAGAGTAATCCTTGCGTTAGAAGTACCCTTCAAAAATTAAGGAATAATCAAGTTTTGATAACTGAAAACTTAACTGACTTAGCTTTAATTGTTTGTTCGTTATCTGTTAAATGAACAAGGTATAACATAAAATTTAATACAAAGTAGATGATATAATAATGAACTATGTTTTGTGTTACTTGTTCCCGTTTCTTCTTTTCACATGCAAAATTCATGTATTTCTTCTTACTCATATCGCAATTCATTCGATTATCCTGAAAGTTAAGTAGGTCAACTATATGGATTCCATAAATGTTCATTCGGATTGGAGTCCATGTTTAGTCTACAGATAGCATTATCCTCAATTCAAACAAATAAATCAGTTATCGCTGCCTTAAAAAACGTTATTACCAATGTAGGCTTTAGATACGTACCAATACTTCGACCCGATACTTCATAGCATTTAAAATCTACCATTAAACGCCTGAAGGCGAATGTGGGCGTCTATAAACACTAAACGTGTAAACTAGTCTTCCTATTTATTGCTACCTTTGTAAGTATCTTTTCCTGAAATACTGAACTCTATTAGTTGTATCGCATTCTCTCAAGTGTTCAGTCACAGTGCAATATGCTTTAGGGTGTACAGCTCAAGGATGTACAATTCACTCGTGTTACACGCTTTAAGATGCAACATGCTTTAAAATCTACACTTTAAAGGTGTAAGGTTCATTTGTGTTATTAACCCAGGTTCATTGTTGTGTAAGGTATTTCTCCCGCGTTCTTAACGTGTCTTCGTGGTGTAGTGGTCAGCACGCTCGGTGAGTATTGGAGAGGTTCGTGTTTCGAGTGCTGGCAAGGTCATTGCTCATTTTTCATGACTTCTGCTTCGAAATAACCTAATGACTCTACAGCTGTATTCTCTGTGCGATATGTCCGCTTGCACGGTACAATCGAACTCTTTAATCTAAACGAAACAGTAGCTTGCATGCAGCCAGTTTTCGGGAAAAAAGTATTATTACGCGAAAGCTTCAGATAACGGAAGTAGATATGCCTTACTTATTATTATAAGACTATTCGGAGCAAGGAGAAATGCAGCTGAGGTTCTCCTTTTTCCGTCTCCAAGGGGGGGGAGACAAAAACTTTAGAAAAGTTGGTAACAGGTGATAAGTACCCGAATTTGTTGTTATTGAAAATTTAAATTTAGCAGTGACCCGTTAGATAACCAGCTGATGACATCAAACGTAACTCACATTTAACCGTCTTGAGGTTTCAGCTTGTTAGATATCCATTGCTACCCAATTAACTGGTTGTTATATTAGTGGATATTAGATAAACGCATTATTGAGACATAATGCACGCGAGAAGTGCTTCAAAAAATTTCATATCTGTGAAGGATTTTTCTAAATCAACACGTTTATGCAGATGAACTTTGTTGTGTTGGAAAGTTTTCATTGAGTTCGTGTCTGCGAGGTATGAGAAGCAAGCGTTGTGAATCTGTGAAAAGAAGAAGCTGTGAATGTAAACTAAGTAGTAACAATACTGTGTGTTAACTTTGAGCGGGAAGCCCGGCCAAAATGATGGCGTGACATCTCACATGATTATAGCAGTAGTAGACATAAGCGACTGTAACAGCCTATAAGGTATTTCTCCCGCCTTCGTATCATACCTTCGTGGTGTAATGGTCAGCCCGCTTGGCGCGAACTTGAGAGGTCCATGGTTCGAGTCCCGGCGAAGGCATTGCTCATTTTTCCTCTCTCCTGCTTTCAAAAAATACCTAATGTCTGTGCAAGAGAACAGTCCAACAGATCGGGTCGAATCTTAGCTTCACTGATCTCAAACGGACATAACGTTGCAAAATCATCGCGGTGAACGTTACCACCTGCTTCTTTATAGTACAAAATTTACCTGTCTAAACTTGTTTCCATGGTAAAATACGTATGTATGTTCATCATCCATCCTGACATGTATGAAACACCCCGTAGAGACATTAGGTATTTCGGAAGCAGAAGTGATGAAAAATGAGCAACGCCTTCGCCGGGAATCGAACAACGGACCTCTTGGTTATGCGTCGAACATGCTGACCATTACACCACGAAAGCATGCGATGAAGGTGGGAGAAATATTTTATAGATTCCCCCTTTTAAAGGGCGACTAGGGCTCAGGGGGCCCAATCGCCAAATCCCGATGGTGGAGAATCATCATCCACCAATCTTTTTTAGTTCGGGCGTCAGTTGTAGAGTCATTAGGTGCATTTCGGAAGCAGGAGTGATAAAAAATGTCTTGAACGGAAATCGAACCACGAACCTCTCGGTTACGCGTCGAGAGTGCTGACTACTACACCTCGAAGGCATGCGAAAAAGGTGGGAGAAAACCTTATAACCCTTTTTGTTATCATTAAAATAAAGACGAATCAAACCTTGTGCATTCTTCACTTATCCTATAGTCTCCATGTGCGCATCTTGCTACTGATCAGTGTAACACTCTAGAACTGCGCTGCTCTATAATTAATTACATATTTGAAGGACTAGTGGTAATATCCAGATTACCTTTACTGTTAACTATATTTTGTTTTTATTGGTTTTGTCTGCTATAGATGAAAACTCCAACCTTTAAATTTTAGAGATATATGTACCGTATTTGTCGGCGTAAGACGTACTTTTTTTTCTTTGAAAATAGGTCTGAAAACCGAATGCGTCTTATACGTTGGCACTGCGTCTTTTACGTCGATACTCGGTTTTGATTACTTTCATTTTTGGGAATTTCCTTTGTTCGCAGTTACGCCATTTTTTTCTTGTTTCTTTGCGAAGTGTGGAAATATTACAGTTATCTAGAGTTCAGTGAATGTGCAAACCCTTTCATCGACGATCACAGCTGGGTTCGTTTAAACTTAACAGTTTTTGTGAACGACTTTTAAGTGTGCGAAATTTCTACTGAACTGTTTTCTTAAATTTGTTGGAAGTTACTGCTTAGAAACAACGTCGATATTGCTATAACATGGTATACAAGTTACGTGGGATTGCATATACGAAAGAACATGGAAACAGGGCTGCAGGGAGACATATAGGCCCAACCCCAACTGAGAAAATGATAAGAACTTGGCGGAATCATGAAGAGGATCTAAAAACAGCAACTCACAGTAAATATAACTTACGAAGGGGGAACTGCACGATAGCTTGAACTTGAGGCAGAGCTGAATACATGGATTTTAGACTACAGAAAAGCGGGATTTTAAGTCTCTACAAAACAAAAATGATTATTCATCAAGCGAGAGTGATAGCCACTGATAGAGAGATTGCCGATTTTACTTGTTCAAGATTCATGAATAGAAACCAGCTACGTAAGCGGAGAAAAAATTATTCAATTTCATCGATTCGTCACTAATGCACGAAAACGAGAAAATTTGGAACTTGCACAAATATGAAATATGGACGAGGTTCCTCTGACTTTTGATGTGCCCTCAAGTACTGTAGATTCCAAAGTTACAAAATGTGCTACTGTTAAATCTTCAGGGCGCGAAAAAACTCACTACACCGTTGTTTCATCCTGCTGTGCTGATGGGACAAAGTTGCACTCACTAAGGATTTTTAAAAGGAAGACACTACTCAAAGAAAAATTGTCTGAAGGAGTGGTTATGCATGTTCATGCAAAAGGCTGGATGGATGGAGGAGGAATGAAGTTATGGATAGATAAAATTTGGTCGAGGCACCCTGGTGGACTGTTGAAGAAACCTGCCCTACTAGTATGGGATAAGTTTCATTCTCACAGAACAGAAGATCTTAAAAATAAACTCAAAGAATTGAAAGCTCAGTTAGCTGTAATTCCAAGAGGCCTAATTAGTCAGCTTCAACCTTTAGATATCTGAATTAATAAACCATTTAAGGGATTTATAAGGATAAGTGGAATTGCTGGATTCAGTCTTCAGATCTTGAGGTTACACCATTAGGAAGAAGGAAGAGGCCTAGCATTTCGCAAGTTTGTGAGTGGGTCAAAGCTTCATGGGATACTGTGAAAACAGAGACAGTGGTTAAATAATTTAAGAAGTGTGGCATTAGTAATGCATTGGATGGTACAGAGGACAATTCGTTGTATGAGGACTCAGATGCTGATTTAGAAAAGGTTTCAAGTGGCTCTTCATTTAGCTCTGGAGATGAGTGCCTGGATTTTGACGAAGAAGATTAAAAGGTGTTCTTTGCCAGATACATTGGGCATTTGCAGAAAGTATTAGTTCGTATTTGTATTACTTTATATTTAAAATACTGTTCATTATTCATTATAATAATCAAGAATAAAGTTTTATCCTTCAAAAATGTGTGTAAAAAAGGAGGTGAGTCTTAAACGCCGGCAAATGCGGTACTTATTTTCCATATTTCCCCTTTATTTTCGACTAATAAGTTCACTGCAAAACATTTCTTGAAGTTGTTTCACAATTTAACATCACCATGCAATCAGACAATAGTGCGCAACGGGTCATTTATTAAATTAAAATTAGAAAATTATTTTTATTACACAATTAAATTTACAAATTCTTAACTTTTAAGATTATTTTCTAACTGCTTTCCGCATGCCTTCGTCGTGTAATTGGAAGCACGCTCGGAACTCGAATGCTGGCGACAGCACTTCAAATCGATAGTACCTAACCACTTTACAAACCTTTAATTATTATTGCCAAAACGACCTCCTGCAGCATTCACTTCATCTTTATTGTTCTCTTTATTGTCATTTTCCTATCACTCTACGAACTGTTATTATTCTCATCAGAAACTAAAGTCACCTTCATTATCATCAAATATGCTATTCATACCATATGCATTTAAAAGATTTCAGAATTGTACCACAATTTGCACTTTTTTATTAGTTTTATTATGCCAGTACTTATAAAATTTAAAAATTCTCTATATCTCTAAAAATCGTCAACTTACCACAACGTATTACTCATGTTTAGATCAAAAATAGAGTTTTCTAATAAAAATGATTTTCATGATAAGAAAAACGCCATACTTATCTTAACTTTTAACAAGTGAAGGATGTTTCAGAAAAGTTTGCAAAGATTTATAACTGTACCCAGATAAGCCAAACTTGTCTAGAAAGGTGAAATGATAGAACTTCATAAAGCTACAATTAGAAAGTTCTGTTAAGCTATATATATATTATAGGCATCACGTTACTTAGACAACTGATTATTTGGCCCCGCATTTCAAATTTATGTCATGGTATCACATATGTTACAACTTTCAAATTGCTAAAACGCTGCCCTGTATCAGAAAACCACTGATCAGGTTCAAATTTTGGCGGTAGTTCAGTAGCTTAACGCTGTTAATTCGCTTAAGTGACGACCAAATTATAGCCATACTCCGGTACCTTAACTCTGTTAATTCGTTTTGGTTTCGATACCTTATGAAGAGACTGATCGCATAAAATTTACAGAATTTTTACCGTATTCCTGCATGCGACGTGTAAAGTAATCAATTTCCCGAAGAAATTCCGTCACGAACATACCCTATCTAAGGACATAGATCTTCCGTGCTTTGCTACAATCGATTAATCAACCAATCAACCATTTTTTTGGTGTAACGGTAGTTGATTAGTGGAAAAATACTGCAAGTTGTACTTTTTCTGAATGGAGAGCAATAAACGACGGACTTTCTTTGAATGTTCAATCTATAAGGTAAGTTCTTCTAAGTTGTTAATTAAACCAATAGTTACTTTATGATAATCCCCGAAAGGGCAAAAATAGCCTTTGCAAGTATAGCTTACTGAATTTTTATAACTTATACTTAAATTTCCATGGAACCATTATGCTTGTAAAATAATTTTATATATATGGTTCATTCAATATTTTTTTTAGATCTTAGAGAAATATAATTTTTACAATTTTAATGCACATTCAAAACGTAATAAAGTATTCTCGTAATTTTTCGTGAGTTCTAAAGCAGTGGTCTCAAATTGGAAGCCCACGGGCTGCATAAAATCCCCGAAGCAATTTTACGCGGCCCGCGAATACATTTCCCAAACGTTAATTAGAATAACGGTGTCATTAATTATTATGGCATGAATCTGAAAAAAGGTTTAAGATTTTAATAATTTTGAGTCCACTTTTACATTGATTAAAAATAAATGTAAATAACGTTCCAAAAATCTGAATTAATTAATTTACGCTGCGATATAAAAAGTATTCAAAGATTAAAGATGCACATTTGATTAACTTTTTTTTGCTCTTGTCAGAAGGTACCTTGGTTAGTTACGAGTTTTTGCAATATGAATAATCTCTTTCTTTGAGGATATATTTATATGTGAACAATTGTTTCCTCAAATAAAAATTAATAAGTCTAGCAAAAGAGCCAGAATGGATGATGAGAGTTTAAAATTCGTGATAAAATAGTTCCTAGTAATTTTTCTCTGACGCCGCTCTGAGGTTACAGGTTTTATCCAACTCGAAAAATCAGGAGAAGTGGCAGTTGAAATTTGTAGAAATAAATAAAGAAGTTTATAATTATTTACACAAACTATCATACAAATATATACAAATACATATAGTTTTTCTCTATTCAACAAATAAAATTCTAATATTAAATAATAATCAATAAATTTATAGAGTCTTATCCTCTTTGGCAACATAAATTATATTAGAACTCTAGAGGACTTAAGCCAACTTTTCACTATATCTCGGAAATTAAAACAGAGACGTAACGTAAAAGATGCTTTTATTAAAATCAGTAGATTAACAGAATGTACTGCTCATAATTACGGAATCAGCCAGCATTTATAACATAAATCAAAACCAATGCATTCAACTTAACTAAGTAAACCGTCGATTAGCCCAACCGCTACACAGAGAAATACGCGTAAGATAGCTCAAACCTAAAATCGGCGTGAGAAACAAATGGCAAGACTAATAGCGAGAATAACGCAACGCAGCCGATACCCTCATTTGAATATGAGCGAATTAGAAATTAGCATTCTGACAGAAAACCAGAAAGCGAGAAAGACAATAACTTGTTAAAGATAAATGAATACTCTATAAATTAAGTAAAAGAAAGGTTGTCATTATTTATTCTCAAATTTTGTTTCACTTGGACATTTCTTGTAATTTATGTGTATTTCAAATCAAAAATAAATTATTTAGCGGTTAATTCAGCGTATTAGAATTATTTGAAAGAAATTTCAATTTGAAAATTTAATATTTAACTATCAGCACGCTCGAATTACAAAGCATAATCAAGAGAAATTTCTTTAAGACACCAACCTTTAAGTTTCAGAGAGAAAATAAATATAAATCGGAATTTTTTCCTTTGCATCATTGTTATTACTCTTTATAAATAGCGTAAATAAAATTTAAAATTAAGAATTAATAAAATTGTTAATTCTTTTTTTAAATAACTTTCATTTCAAAACTTTTCATTTTGGTTAAAAAACATTCGATCCGTTAGCTGCTTTCGGATTGTATATTCGGCACACTTACAATAATCCTTTGAGACCACTGTCTGCAACTACACAGAACTGGATTTACGTTCAAGTACAGTAAAGAAGTATGTAATGAGAGCTGTAGTTAAAACATCGAAAGAGCATTAAAATGATTATTTGTAAATGAAAACTGTAGATAGAAATAAGGGATTTGCAGGTTCCAAATCCATCTTTGGGACCTTTCTCAGATCTTCATAATCTCAAGATTAGATTCCATTGTTCACTTAGACTGATTCGAGAACAGTGTTCTTATAAATAAGGTTTTTAAATGATATGATGATCCCTCGAAAGTTCCGTCGGCTCTGCATTTATTCTTCATTTGTAACTTTCACTTACTAGAGATTCCCTCCATCATGACACCCACTGCATAATATTCAAAAGAGTCGATAAAGAGGTAAGGAACAAATTTTTGTTCTACGCTTTCCAATCCTTTTTCGCGCGTGCCAAGAATGATACACGAGATTGGAAAATTCTGCACGTTTCTTATTCTAGAGATTGGGAGTTGATTCGATTTGTTTCCCTTTCCTTCTTCTTTTCTTCCAATACACAATTTGTAAACTTCGCTTAATTTATTTAGACGTGATTAACTTTAATAAATGCCGTTATAAAAGTACCACTAAAGAATTTAATTGAAATTTACGAAGTTTTGAGTTGCGGCCTTCAAACAAGTATTTGTATTTTAAAAATGAAGCAAATTCATTATCTTTTTATACGCCTCAACTTTGATCAGTTATTTGTGCTATTATTATAAAACAAATTAATAGCATAACTATTCACAGTTCTGAATAGATCACCTTTATCCTTTTTATGTAGAAGGAAGTAAAATAAGCAAATCAGAGCTAAAAGTGTGCGCTAGAGTTAAATGGTATTTCTCCTGCCTTCTTAGCAAGCAAGGTGTAATAGTGAGCACACTCGGCGCGTATTCCAGAGGTCCGAGTTTCGAGTCCCGGCGAGGGCACTGTTCATTTTTCACGTCTCCTGCTTCAAAATTACTAATGTCTCTACAGAGTGAATCTAGAGTACTTTATATAGTAATTAGTTTATTATAAAACTATGCAATATAACTAAAACTTTTAAGGCATTATATTTGACAGTGGTTTAAAGTGAACTTTGTAGAGACATTAGTTTATTTCGAAGCAGGAGACATGAAAAATGAGCAACGCCTTCGCAGGGAATCGAACCACAGACCTCTCGGTTACACGTCGAGCATGCAGACCACTACACCACGAAGGCATGCTAAGAAGGCGGGAGAAATACCTTATAACTTTAGATACTGAACTGGAAATTTCAAGTTTTTTGTTTACATTTTATATTACTACTTACCTGAATTTCAGCCATTGTAATGTAATATAATATACGAGTATGCTGCAACGAGTATGTAATGTCATATAATATACGAGTATGTTATTGTAATTACTATATATAAACAATAATTATTTATATATATTATAAGTGATTATCTAAAGAATAATCGCATTTCTCCTTTATATCGTATAAATGGTTAACACGTCCATCTGTAGTTCGAATTATAGATCTGTAGTTCGAATCCCAGAAAAGACGTAGTTAATTTTCACGTTTCCTGCTTCGAAATGTTAAATAGTCTTCACAGTGGCATTCGTACTAAAATGCGGTTCACGATAACTCGTCATCCTCTAGATTTGGTTGATAACGCCACGTGCCTTTCTCCAGTCCCCTTTAAGAAAGAACGAATATAAGAATTACCACATATCCTCATTCATATTCTTGTGATGTAAACAGCACGTCCGACTGGCTATTGGAAGGACCACGGTTCGAATCCCATCATCGGCATACTGGAATTATCATGTGTTCTGGTTTGAAATGTCTAATTATTTTCAGAACTTTAGTACCTCTTTTTAAATGGGAACACTGAAACTATACCGATTCGAAAATCCTTTGGAGAGGCTGTTGGTATAGGAAGTAAGAGGCCGCTGGATTCCATCCCTGTGATACTGGTGTGAAACTGTTATGAATCGAAAGCAATTAGCACTCGAACTAGTTGACTTGATCAAATACTTCGAATAAACTCATTCAAGTTTTATTCCCATGTTGTCTGCATATCTATAATGCTTCAAAATCGTAAAAATACGCAGTAAACCATTAATTATCATTCTCTAATGTAAGAACCTTATTATTTTTTTATTAAATAATTGAACTGTAACTGAAAAATAAAATTGTAATGAAACAAAAATTAAATTGCTTTAATAATACTCTGTTTACAGTCTAAATTTCTCCTTCACGAAAGGACAGCGTTCCTGCGAAATCTATCACTAATTGGAATAGCATAGAACGAAGATGCAAGTACCATCGAAAGTTACTTTAAGCTTCGCATGCCTCGAAAATAAATTTTCGAATGATACCTGATAATACACAAATCTGAAAATAAACGAGAAAAAAACTCTAACGCATTCTTAAATTAAGAAGGTCATGAAAAATACACTGGTGTGCAAAAATTAAGGACGAAGTCGAAAAATTAGCATATCAGCTGAACGAAGAGGCAGAGCGGACAGAAAGACCAATCAGGAGATTAAGTAAGGTGATGTACGGTAGCACATGCGCATATATGCAGGTAGACGTAATGGGGGAGTGTCTGAGTAGTATAAAGCATGTTGTGGCGTAAGATCAGTATTTCTGGCAAAGAGATTGTACTCCGTATAGCAGTTAAAATCACACCGAGTTGCTGCCTCAGCGAGAAATGGCGAATAATCAATCTGTTAGACGACATCTGGATGCTTTTACCCGAGGTCGAATCATTGGAAAGTTGGAGGAAGACCGCAGTGTGACAAGTGTGGCTGCAGAGTTCGGAATTGCTCACAGCATCGTTTCACGACTTTGGAGAAAATTTCGAACTACAGGAACAGCTATCCGGCGGTTTAGTAGTGGTCGTCCACGCGCAACCACACCGGCAGATTACCGGTATATTGCCTTACATGCCAGAAGAAACAGGCGGCAGACAGCGGGAGAAATCGCTAGACACACGACACAGGCGACTGTACGACCGATATCGCGTTTTACCGTGGCCAGAAGACTGCACGGTGGTGGTCTGTTTGCACGACGCCCTGTACGGTTTGTACCTCTAACGCCTGCCCATCTTAGAAGGCGTTCTCTGTGGTGCCAGGAACACCGGAATTGGAGACACAATGAATGGGGACAAGTACTCTTTACAGATGAGAGCAGATTAGTCTGAGTTGCGATTCTAGACACATACACATCTGGACAGAGCGGGGAACACGCAATAACCCCCTTCAACATCATCAAAAGGGACTGTTTTGGAGGTCGAGGAGTTCTCGTTCGAACAGACATAATGCTTGGTAGCCGGACCGACCTTCATATCTCCCAAGGAGGTTCGTCACCTGGGACTGCTATTGTAACGAGGTTCTTCTTCCTTCCATGCGTCTTTTCACAAGGGCTATGGGTCCTCAGTTCCTCTTCATGGATGACAACGCTCCACCTCGTCGCACAGTTACTGTCGAAGAGCTGTTGGAGAGTGAAGATATTGAACACATGGATTGGTCGGGAAGGTCTCTGGATCTAAATCCAGTCAAGCATGTACGGAACTTACTAGGGAGACCCGTGGCAGCACGTAACTTATCGCCAGTAACGATTCCGAAACTGCGATTGGTGCTACAAGAGGAACGAACAGCAGTGTCTCAACAGCTCATTAACAACCACATATCCAGCATGCACAAATGATGTGAAACCTGCCTAGCAGTCAGGGGAGATCATATCCTCTATTAAAGATCGGATGTTTCTTGCTGGACACCCATCACAGGGATGTTTCGGCCTTCAGTCGCATTGCGCTCCATGCTACTTTTTCAATAAAGCTTTTTTTATCCCTCTGATTTCTCTTTTAAGATGTTTCTTGCTGGATACCCATCACAGGGATGTTTCGGCCTTCAGTCACATTGCGCTCCTTGCTACGTTTTCAATAAAGCTTCTTTTCATCCCTCTGATTTCTCTTTTAGTAAGTGTTGCTTACATTACTCATGTCCTTACGTATTGGGGATCTTACGGTATTAAATGTGTTGATTTGGAAAGCTTTTGTACAAAGTTATATTGAAAAACCCGCTCGTCCTTAATTTTTGCACTCCAGTGTACATAATCCTGCAAAAAGGAAATCATATATGCGAAGTACAGTTGCATAATTGTCTTCTTCAGAAATAGAAAGATGGTAACTCATTGGAAGAATAAGACTTTTTAAAAATAAAAACAAAAAGTTTTTATTTTTAAAATCAATTTATATATATATCTATGCACATATAATGCAAAATAAATAAATAAGTAATGAGTTTTAAATTCATTCCATGTTCATTTCGGAAAAAATATATGCAATAACCAAATACCAGAAGCATAGTGGGCAAAGCATGCAAAAACCAAAAACGAAATAGGAATTTTAGATCTTTCCTCCAATGAAACCATGTGTCTCAGTTAAAGTTACTCAAGTTATTCCCTTTATGAAACCTTATATTGTTCCTATACCTGAGGTGTTTTTAAAAGTGAATTCTATAAAGATGAATTTACGCGTAGTTAATTGTCTTGAATGTCTAAGCTTGGAAGGTGACGAATGAAAGGGTTTTTCACCCTGGTCTTCGGATCTCACTTTTCTGTCTTTTAAATGTAGATTTGAAGTAATCCTCACATGCTCTCTCTGATTTAGTTAGCATATTAAATGCAGGCACCGGATCTAATTTCCAAAAATTAGACAGTGTCCGTTACCTTTCCAATTGTATACTTTGCACAAAGATAGTGGTTTTAAATTCTGACAAAGTATTCACACTACCGGAAATAATCCATCCTAGTTCGGAAAGAGAGGCTACTGGTATACCTTCTTCGCATTTCATCTTTTTCTTTTTCAGAAGCGGTAAAGAAATATCAACGGCTAAGTACATATCAGTAGGCTCACTTTTGTAGAATGCTAGCTACGCCAGCGATTTAGCGGTTGAGTTCTAGATTCCGTTCCGTGGAAGCCAACCCCAATAAGTCGCTCGAATTGTTCGTAGCATTTTTACGCGTTTCTGACTCATTCTGAACTCTTTGGAAACGCAGTAACGAACGAAAAATTTTAAAGCACTTCTTACATTTACGGATACTTATGCAATCCAAAGCTTTATGATGTGAAATTAAACAATTTAAAACACAGGCAAAATTAACACAATCCTGAATAGTCAGATTTAAAGAGGTATTACATTTTCGTACTGAATGACTGGCTTTACAATATATATACTGTGCGTGAATCTGTGAAGACAACGATGTAAATTTACCTTTCGAAGTTTGTTTTTTAACACATACCAGCATACAGAGTTATAACTTGATTATTTTAAGAATTCCTACAGGTCATTAAAGGTTAGTATTTCCTCTCACTTTAAAGTTTTTTCCAACTGCCCTCTGGTAGAAGAATCAAGTTTAAATTGTACTATATTAACAACAAAAGAGTATCCGAGAATTGTTCCACTTTGCGACTCAAAGCTTCAAAAAACCACACACACGTTCTTTCATGGTATCTATGAAACCGAGATTTCCAGTTTGTAAATTTGTTAAATAGAAAATATTCTGTAACAATGAAGAAAGTAATTCTCTCGTAAGTTAAAATCTCCGACACAGTAACTTCCAAACGATTTCAAAATTCTTACCACAAATACTTAAAGACGGAACAATCCTTAGGGCATCATCCTTTAAAGAACATTTTAAATATTGCAAATTTTGTGCGCCCAATAATTTTTCATTATCCACTATCTCTGTTTTAAATAAAACACTAAATGTTATCCACTCTTCAGTACTACCGTTAACATAGGAAGAGTTAGCTTAGGCAAGCGACTTCTCCATATTTCATTCCCCATATTAACGTCCACACTGACATCTTTAACGTTCTTAAAATTAATTAGTATTGAAAATAACTCATCAACAGTATCTTGCATATGTTGATGTTCTTCAATAAACTTTATAAACAATTTTCTCTTCCCAAACTATTACTAAAAATATTAATAAAAATATCCGAAATTTCAGTCTTAAGATTATTAAATTTAGACTTAAATTGTTCTTACTAAGCGTAATCAGCAGAATCGAAACTCACTATAATTTTCTCTTTTAATTTAGTTAATTCAGTCTTAGCTGCATATTTCTCCGTCTAAAGCTTTGTAAATTCCATTATCTAATCGAAAAAGATGCAGAAATGCACTGACTACAAATTGCAGTACAGCTCAGGCTCGAAGGACCACGAACTTGTGTGATCCGTTGTTGGCATTTAGTGGACTGTATTCTGAAAGCTTGCTGATGTATACCTTCAGTGCATAAGGAGGAAAGGCACCCAGACCTGGCCAGCTCGAGGCTGCCTTAGCACAGTTAAACGCCCCACCCCTAGAGGCGACCCAAGAGGCCGCTAACGTATCGGTCGAGCCAACAAGTAAGCCGAGTAGACAGGCATACTCATATTCCATGTCCCCGTCCGGGAGGGAATCTAAAAAATCTGCTCTCAACAGGAGTCCCAACAGCGGACAGCAAGACTAAACCTCTTTAACACTGTCAGACAGACCGGGCCAAAAATACGGCCTGCTAATACTACATTATAGTATACACATGAAATATTAATCATTAACGGAATATATAATCATTAATATTGGCCGAAATTATTTTATTTGCTTCTCACAGACGTCATGTATACTGAAGAACGACGGCTCGCAGACACAGTGAAAATTCGAATTCCATCTTGCTTCATTAAAGCATGCCTCAAAAGCACATCAAACCTAACGAATTTCCATTTTTGCCACTCTTTAGCTCGGTAACTAAAAAAGCAATTTGTATAACATTAAACAGAAGCTGAGAAATATTTCGGTAACATTCTTAGATATTAAATGATGTCATTAAAATAAAATACACTGTGTTTTAAATTATTAAATAAAATTAAACTTTAAGTAAATTTAATTCATCTTAAAAATAACTTCATTTCGTGAAGTAATCAGCTACTTCAGGCCCCCCAAAACAAAATATAAATTATGCAAAATTCATTTTGAAGCTGGAAAGGAACCAACATTCTCTTTTACTGGCAGTAATTCATTATTTATTAAAACATTAAAAATAAATAGGACATTTCAAAGCACTGGTAATTTGTCATCGTTTTATTCGCTCACAAAGTAATTTATTATAAAAATTTAATGCCTACTATGGTAGTGGATCTTCTAAAAAATAATTCATTCTCCGTATCTGCTTAGTTGAAATTTGCATATTTCTTTAAACCCACGTCCATTCGATGGCGGTTGCCATGTTTTACGAGCATATATTTCAACAATTTATCAAAAGAACATAATCAGGCGCGTCTTGGTAAACAAGTAATGTATTGCAACGACTGAGCACTGTTTTATTCGTCATAGAATTCCCAGGGTGCGTTCGTATTTAAATATTTCCTCTTCCGCTTGTTTTTAAAACCAGACAACGAAATGTCTTAGTGGGAATCTGGCAACATCGTCCGAAGTATCGCCGAGGAACGGGACGTCGCGAGAATGGCCCTCCTGGGAAATCACGGGATACAGATAAAATTGATTTGATAATTTATGCGCCTAGGAACAAATTTAATTTTACAACAAAACAGGTCTTCTTTCTTTTCCAGGCACTGTAGCGAAGTAATTTAAATGTGTTAATACCTCTGTGTAATTGCTTCTTACAGAGAATTTGAAAAATCAATGCAAAGGCGAGGAAGTAGTAGTACTTGCTTTGTTTTAATAATACGATACTTGACTTTATTTCCTAGCAAATAAAAATTTAAATGCTGCGATTTCATTTTTTAGTATTCTTAACAAACAAAAGTACAAACGCAGTTTCATAAAATATTAATTTATGGAGTCATGTTTATAGTATTAAAAATAATTATGCTCATAAGAGAGCTGTAAATAATAAGAATGCTAGAAATACAAATCTGATTTCATTATGTTCAATAATGATCTTGTTGCTTAAAAATGTAATAGAAAAACGTAAATAGTTTTAAATACGTGACTATCTGAATTATTGCAACTAGTACTATTTCCGTATTTTCATTACTATTCGACTTCCTAATTAAGTTTTGCTTACCATTTTGTTTCAAACATAAAGGCTGTGAATTATTGCAAAGAAGAGAATTAGGATTTAGCAATACACCTAAGTCTAATAACCTACGTTAGACTACACTTAGAATTATGGTGGTTTATGATCAATAAGAGAACGAAAACTTAACACTACAATTGAACCTTGTAGGGCTGCTCTTAATAATATGGTGAATTATCTCTATCAAAAGAATAAGCATTTAAAATACATTTAAGTCTAGAAGCCTAGTATTGAGAATGCTTAGTGTTAAGGTGAGTTATTGCCATCAAGAGAAAAGGCCTTACAATACAACAGTTAGATGTTGTATCTCTTAATTAGCACTTAGTTGCATAACAAAAAAACCCTTAAAAGCTTTCAAATTTTATATTAGGTCCAAAGGAGCGTTTTTTAATGTTTTCTGGGTTACCTTTATTCATTAAATATCATGTTATTCGCACTCAAACCATAAAATTCAGTTCAATAGCAATATCACAAAATATTTAAAAAGAGCCTATCTTTAGAATATCTTCTATCTAATCTACGTAATATCTTCTAAATCTATTTTAAATCCATGTTTTAATTCGTTTCAGAAAAAGAGACCCTTAGTCTGTTCGTACATAAAGGTGCTACGAAAAACCATTGTTCAGATGAATTCGAGAAAGCGGTTAAAATGAACATTTTCGTTGAAACACGACACCCAAAATTTTTCGTGATTGCAATATTACCTTTACTTCGTACAATGAAGCAATACTGACAGAAAATAATTTGAAAAATCTCATTAGAATGGGGTGGTTTTAAATTTAGGTAAATTATTCATGAGATATCATTGTAGAATTGTTTGTCTTCGGAAAAATGTTTTCGTAAAGAACATTTGAAGTCAACAGCATATAAGAGCAAAAATAATTAATCGCTAGCTTAAGCTAGGTTCGGCGTTCAATTTTTGCGTATGCAGCACCGTTTTACTATGCATTATATTTTATGTGTGAAGTAATTTTTGAGAAAGAATAAATTACATGCATACAGCCTTAGTATTTCAGACTACCAGTGCTAATGGGGAATTATCCAATTTATTTCTTGCCTGGGATGAATGAATAACTTATAAAATGGAAGCTAACGGTTTTATCACATTAAACATATACACCTTCATGAAATGTTTTTAAAACTCTACAACCAATTTGAGGGGATACTTATTCATTGGCAATGATTACATGACAATGAAAAGATGCAGTTGAGCTTCTTCAATTAGGATTATTATAGTATAAGGAGATTGCCTTTGTGTTAACACATAAATTGAATGATATGTGATACATGACTTAACAGTTAATGATAATTATTATACAAACATAGGTAGAAACAGACTTGAAGTACAAGAAGGCAGTTTGTAATATGAGGAAGGTTTAGAAATAAAATACAATTGTTTCTCGGTGAAAGATAATTATACAAATTTTGGGTTAAATTCAAGTTCATTGTGCAGATAAAATAAAATAAATAAAACAAACTAATTAGGAAAGCTACTCGGAATTTCCCAGCCAATATTTTGCTATTTTATATTGTATGTATAGGAATCTTACGGAGAACACAAAAGCTAAAATTATTGAACGTGTTAAAATTCGATGTCAGATGGAACGTTCTTCTTTAAGAATGGCACAGATCTATACCTATGATTGCTAATTAGGGATTATGTTGATGGTGCTTCTTTTGTGGTGTTTGCTTTTTATGAGGAATGCAGTTGCGAATATTTTGGGGCTGTTTGCGATAGGTAATAGACGTGTCTTCGTTGCTAGACATTTGAAACAACAGTGTGATCTGTCTCTTGACTTTTCGCTGATGCCATTGTTTTGATGGATGTTTCTGGAGTAAAAGTAGACAGAGAATGTCCCAAGGCCTCAAAGAAGCCAGTTTATTTCTAGAATGTGCCGCCTAGATGGTATAGTGGGTAGGGGAGCCGACTGCGATGCCAAAGGACCAGGGTTCGAATTCCGGAGAAGGCATGGTTGCATTTGTCCGTCCCCTTATAACAAGCAAAGGTGGCCCACCTGTTAGGTACACTGCGCAAAAAAAAAAAAAAAAAAAAAAAAAAAAAAAAAAAAAAAAAAAGGGGGGGGGAGCAGTTCTATATCTCCCGTTCTACTGGGCCGATTTACGAAATTCCAATTGCGTTTTCCATGTCTCGAAAGCGCGCCTTAGGATATATATTAGACTTTTATATAGCTCTGCACATATAGCTTTGTATATAGAGCTTTATATAGGCATTTGGACACAAAATGGGACTTTTTTCTGAAATAACATGCCAATTTTTTTCCATATTTCGATTCTACGACTCAAAAATTTATGCTTAAATATTAAATTTTGTACAATGTGGTGCGAAATTTAAAGAAAAACTCAAAAATTTAACTTGGCGCATTTTTTTCAGTTTGAGCCAAAAATAATTCCCTCGGCGAATTTCTTAATGTACGGCAACCTATTTTCCTTTCCCTTCCATTGTGCAGGAGCGGAAAAAAAGTCACATCGTTCCTACCTTTTTATATTGTGGACGAACGGAAAAAAAGTCACGTTGTTCCTACTTTCAAATAATTTTTAAAAAGTGCGTAAACCACATTTTCGTTATTATCGCTTTCAACAAATATGCCAAATTTCAAAGCTCGTCAATATATGAATTTACGTATATCTTCGCAAATTTAGAATTAAATGCTCTAATTTTTTGTAGGTATGCTTAGAAATACGTCTACTTTCAGATGATGTTAAAACTTTTATAAGTTATAATTCAAAATGTTTTTCGAAAAATTTATAAAAATCATTTTAAAATACAAATTTTAAAAATAAATCATAAAAAATGGATAAATTTTATTTGGAGTCAACCTAAATTTTGAACTGTGTTGGAAGGAATCAAATAAGTTTCATAAAAAAGAGATGTTAATAAATACATACTAAACTGAATTAACATTGAGAGCCAATTTTTTAAAAACTACTCGTGCGATTTTTTAACCCCACAAACATTAATAAGCGAATAATCGCTTAAGTGCGTTAACAGAGACGTAAGACTTAAGAAGGGTTAACTACCCTTTATTTCTTAGAATAAATATGATACAATCAACTCCTAACCCGGAGTTTACAGCACAGCCTCCACTTGGGCTTGACCTGAAATGAATATGAAATTAGCTAAGCTTAACTAAAGCTAACTGAAAGATATAGCCGAAGCTATCAAGATTCTAAGTAGTTGGTCCCTAAATCTTAACTAAATAGGCGAAGCCAAACAAGGGCCTGAAGTATGGCCGAGCGTAACAATAGCTTAGAGAGACGAAACTCGGGCTCTCTCTCGAAGTCGGTGAAACATCGACTTAAATACTACTCTTTCCTAATTTCCATTCACTGCGTTTCTAAAATTACATTCTGGTAGGAAATTGTAAGTTGAAACTAGAAAGATAAGAAAAATGCATAAACTTAAAATAACTGTTAATAAAATTAGGATAAACCTTACAACCTTAACATTTGATTTGCGAGAAACATACTCGTATGTTATGGCATAAATATTAATACTTCATTCTAGGCATATGAGTAACTTATCAGAACATAGAAATATTTTCTGTTTTAATTCCATTGGAAAATTGTGTTTAGAAAATACGTATCTCATTGAAAAATATATTTTTCTTCGGTTGCAAAGATCCTAACTTGATATTTTTTAATATCGACTATTTTTAATTAACTATTTATAATTCGACTACTTCTTAAGTGGGCACCTACTCTGTTCTCTAAAAGTATTCTGAATTTTCGTGAATTTTTCTTGAATTATTAATGAATAGTTGTGTCTAAAAAATTAATTATTGTCTTGGTTTCGTTGCACCTGCCTCATATGACTGGAGGGCTGAGCTCGAATCCCTACTATAGCTTGCATCTGTGCTGTGTCTTATTTTAACAGACACCACTTGTGTAAAATATAAGATTTTATCATCACAAAACATTTTCTCCTG
>KK115682.1:643259-672683 GCA_000611955.2 Stegodyphus mimosarum
GTAGCGGTAGCTTTATATGCTTTGTCAAAACCCAAATAATCAAATCTAGTCCATTTTGTTATGCTTGCTGGTTTTTCTTGGTAATTTTAATGAAATTAAAACCATTATAGAAGTAGCCCAATCATCGAAGTTTAAGACCTTCCTCATTTTTCTCTTGGTTTGTGGATAAAAACTGAAAATATTAAAGAAGAAAAATTATTCAGTACATATCACCAATAGATTTTACGCGGTTAATTTTAATCTAGTTGATAATACCAATTTCTTCAAATACTTTATATGACGGCTTGCTATATCTATGTTGCTACAAGCTGCTAATTTTCACAGCACCAAAGAATTTCTTAGGACTTTCAAAAATAGCTATGTGAATTTTTTATTTATGGTCCTGGCTTCAGATCAGATTAGGTTAGGTTATTTGAATATGGTAAAGCATACAAGGGCGTTCTGCCTGTCAGGATAGTTGCCTTTGCGGAGGAGTTTTCAAAAGAGATTTCTTCATATTCACGTTACACATGGAGAGACCTTGAAAACCAACCATGCAACTAACCATGCAACACGTTCGCCTAGGATCGAACCTGAATCAAAAATTAATAACCGCAATAAAATTTGATTATTTTTATTTTCGAAATTATGCTTGCGGTTAAAGTAGTAATCTGAGAGGTATATTTTTTAACCTACGTATGATTTTCCATTATCTATGGAAATTCGGCATTTTTTATACCCGAAGTAAGGAAATGGAGCCTTCAAAAGATATATATCTATATGAATTGAAAATAAATATTCTGAACATAAAAATTTAATTTCACAAACCGACACTTCAGCGGCACAGTTAATAAACTTTTTAACCTAAAACTGGCTATGTTGGTAATATTACATGAACTGCTGTTGAATGACTATATCTTTCGGACAACAGCGAAACGAAATGGATTGGTTTCCTCCTGTAAGTTTTAACACTTAGTTTTACAACGTGTTCCTTTTTTCCATTTGTTACACAGATAGCATACTTGAAATTTAATATTTCATGTTATTATAATTGTAGGCATCTAGTTACTATACATAACACTTAAATATACATAGATACATAGATAGATAGACAGAAGTAAGGTATATATCATATACAGGGATACATGGATATATAAATAGGAATACTAATATCAGGAATTCAAAAGCCTGTTTGGAGATATCAGGAAAATTTAAAAATCTAAGCAAGTGCCATAAATTTGAAAACTGTTTTGCGAAAAAATAATTTCAAAAATGGTAAGAAATGTTTCAGCTACCCAGAATGCGTATAGTGGCTAGTGGCGACTACCGGGATACAGAACAGCCCAGGTTCTAATTTCGGAGAAGGCATAGATGTTCGTAAATGCAAAGTGTCTGTGCGACATGAGGGCACTCTAAATATGCGGTGAGCTGAAAGTCCTGTCGAGAGGTTGGTGGTGGGGGAAGAAGAGTGGGAGACCCTCTGAGCCGTCCCCCCAGGGTGCTTTCCTTCAACAATTGAGGTGGAACTGAGCGAAGAAATATTGCCACCTGTGCGGTGCTCAAGGCTCTTGCCAACGATAGGCGCAATCTTGCTCTCCTTGCTGCGATGAATTTCACGGGCTTTTCCTGATGTTACTGTCTGACAAGTGGGATAAGTAATAACAACAGAACAAATATTATCTCCATTTGTTGCTAGACCGACCTCGGTATTGTATTCGATCTCATAGCAATGCAGTTGGATTAGATAATCACATTTTCACATTTAGTTGATGTTGTGATTATTTGCAGTATGTACTAGAAATCAGTAACTTTCCTTTTTTCAATAGGCAACTGAGTGGATAAACCGCTGAGCATTGGTATTTCCTCCTCGTTTCGACTTCTAATGATCATACTAACTACATCGGTGTTATTGTGCTTTCGCCATGTGGAACAAGAATACCAGCCAATTTCCCTTTCAAGTTCGTTTACTAAGGTATGATTTCCTTTGGGCAGATAGTCTTTTACGAAAATGCCCTTATTAAGCATTTTTAAAATTATCTTTAGATTTTTTCCACTTATTCTTATAACAAAAAATTCAATCGGAATGGGACAACTTATCCCAAAAGTTAAGGAATCTGGCGGTGTGATGCAAAACAGCGGCTTCTAGATGACTAACGGTTTGGTATCATGGAGATAAAATTGATCAATTCTCATTCCGAAATTTTTACCTTTTGATGTAAGGAGAATATTGGGAATTTCTTATCACATTTTTACTCCGCATTTATTAAAATTTTAAACATTTGCATGCGCTCCATGTGACTTTATTTTGTGACCCCGACATGCTTATTTGATGTCCTCGTATTGATTTGTGTGATACCCTAATCCTAATCCTAACAGTCTATGGTATACTGGTACAGAATCACATTAGGGTTTTAACCAATTCATTTTGCATATGCCTTAGGCTTGTGATAGCCATCTCCATATTATTTGCTTTATTGTGTTATGAAAGCTTTTTTAGACAATTTTAGTGTCAATCTTGATTTGTATAGTTTTTTTATTAACTGAAATAACAATATTTTCTAATTCTAATATTGAGCCTAAAACCTTTTAGACTCATGATGGTAAAAGTATAATTTTATTTTCCTTTTCTGAAAAACGACCAACGCACTTTTTTACAAAAAGAACAACTAGTTGAATTTTTATTCAATTATGGGCTAATCCACGCATTTAAAATTGATGCCAATTGTCCAAAATAATTTATAAATCCCTCGCCAAATACCTGTGTAGCAACCCAACCACCCGAGAATCAGTTATTTAGCGGGTCTCAGTGGCAACAGCTGTGGCGTGTCCTCAGCCCCCTGCGGATCTTTGCGAGTGTTAATGACTGTATCAGGTCGATGGGCCGGGGGGACGTTTGTCCGGAAAATTGGACCCCTCTTTGACACGAGGGAGAAGAGGGATGAGATAATAGCACATGTACGATACTTGAGTATATCACGAGTGCCTTTTTGGCGAGTTGAATGGCGACGAGAATAGAAGCAAAAAGTGGGAACAATGAGCTGCTGAATATTACATGACTTTATTATTGCCTTTTTGATTTTCATTTCCGAGATAAATTGAACGGCAGAGGTACTTGACTGAAGCGATAACCACTAGCTTTATGGATCCCCGCACCAGTTAATGATTTATCAGGAGTTGACATTTGTTGCTTACATGATATTGACATTTATCAATTGGAAAAACCGTGAGCTGCCTCGCTGAAATAATCTTATATCAGTAAAGGATGAGTTAAGAAGATAATAAAAGTTTCGTATCCCAGAGGTTTTGATCATGTTTTCTGGGAAAAAGAAAAATTTTATTAATTCGCAGTTTCATATGTTATTAACAAGATTTTGGAACTGAGAACTTAGATTTCACTAACTTCTTAATTTGGATTCGAAACTTCTTTTGAGATTCGAGGGATTCGTGTCCTGCTTGTAAAAACATTTTAGTGTTTATATTAAGTTTGCAAGAGAGTAAAATTTATCAAATACTTTGATTCATGAATGGACTGAAAAGATATAAACCGCTTCTGTCTTCGCTGAATTAATTCAGTTGAGTAGGCAAATAAATTATAATTTTGTTTTAGAATAAAACAATGCAAGTTTTGTGTCTTTACCGGTCCATAGAGGGTAAGTTAAAAATAGCCTACTGTTACAATAAATGTAAAAACAATTTAATTGGCTCATATTTGTCTATAATACATCAGCTTAAACATTAACTGTCTATATATTTTATCATAATCTTATAGGATGTCAGTGTGAGATTATTTAGTCACGAGATATACATTCAGTATATCTCGTGATACCAGCCACGCATGCCGCCCATGTGGCCGACCGGTAAAGGCAAATTCCGTCCTGGGTTCGAACTCGATTGAAATGGCTAGCAACATGGCTAGTTTTCTTTTTTTCCTCAAGTTTATAATAGATAAGAACCAGTGTTCCCTAAAAAATCATCCATGAATGCATCTGTCAAGCAGATAACCTTTGCGAGCTTTGCTATAAACACGTCCATGTGTAACGCAAGTACGAGCCAGTTTCCCTTAGAAAGTCCTCCACGAAGTCATCCCTCCCCTCAGCCGGATAGCCCTCACTTATTTTGCCACAATTAATAAACCAAACCAAAACCGTAAACGGTGTGGAAAATGTGGATTTTGAATTCATTAATGTTCACAGCTCTAGGCCCAAATTCTATTCGAGTTAATAATTTTATTCTAACTCAATTACTTATTCTAATTTTACTTTCAAAATTCGAGAACCTGATATCCAATCTATACTCTATTTTAGGACATACAGGATGAAACATTGTTGTTGTTGTTGTGATTTATCTCACTTGTCTGACAGTAACATTAAAACAAGCCCACGAAATTCATCGTGGCAAGGGGTAAAAGATTGCGCCTGTCGTTGGCAAGAACCTTGAACAACATACAGGTGAGATAACGACTTTTTTAGGTTTCGACACCAATTTTGATGGAAAGCATCCCCATGGAGGACCGATCCAAGCGCCTTCCACCACTCTTCCCTAACCACCAACCCCTCAAGAGGATTTTCGGCTCCCCCCATATTTAGGGTACCCCCATGTTGTTGAAATATATCCCATGTTTAAATAATTAAAGTTAAATAATACCTTACTTATTTTGCAGTTACTACAACTTCTATCACGAACACCAGTTAATTTTTGTAGCTCCTCAAGAAAAGGAAGACATATTTGTAAACTAAATATTTTATTTCGTACGAAGACAGTTGTACAAACTTAGAAACCTTACACAAATTACTCAAAATATTTTCTCTAGATTATAGAACGTCTCGTTGTCATGGATACATACAAAATAAAAACTGAATTCTAGAACCGATAACAAGGAATATCGATATGCAACAGGAATATTGAAAACCTGCTAATTGGAAATTATTTGCAAAACATAATACTGGGCATTTACCCCATTCGTACATTAGCGAAATGGAAGTACCACACTTTTCTCTAACGTTACCTAAAATTTGAATGTTTCCCTGAATTTAGCAAACACTTTTAATTTCTTCTTGTAAACCTTCTCCTTCAGCAAATCTAAGAAAGTTAAATTCAATAGGTACGAAATTTGGCTTTTGGAGGCATCTTAGTTTCCATTCTAACAGGATATTTTTATTCTCCACAGGCGATATAAATAATCTATTATTTTCATGCCATGATTTCACTTTCAGTTTGATAGATTTCTTCTTGAAATCATATTTCATTACTTTTGGCATACAAAAAATAGCATGAGGAGAATGTTCACCATGTGGCAATACGAATCATTTGCGCAGTGACAACCTCCATTCGTTGTTCTCGAAAACGAAAAAGGTATGCGCAAAATGAATTCATGAGATTAAGCGACACAGAATTGTTTTTCGAATTCTAGCTTGGTTTACGCAGCCCTTTATTTGCAAGTTATAGAGGCTTCTAAGCTGCTGGGGGCCATAACTGTTCTAACCCTATCTGAAACATAACTGTTCTAATCCTCCAAGAAAATTTATGAACCATGATTTATCCATTTTCTAGCTGGACGTGCTAATCACGTAGATCAGGAAAGCACCCTTGAAGGTATGTGAAGCTTGTTTGCAAAGTAAGCATGGTTGAATCTCTCTAAATCTTTCAAATGTGGTCTCTCTTAACCAAGCTGGCAATTGATTTTATGAAATCACTGAGAAAATGTAGTAAATATAGTAAAGGCCTTCCTATTGTGTTTCATTATAAAATACACACACATACTACATATATATATATATATATATATACATACACACACACATATATTACATACTACATATAATTTTTACATGTAATACATGTGATACATTTTACTATTGCATTTGTATGTACCAAAAAGGTACATACATGGCAGGCGCGTCGGGAAAAGAAACGATAAAAATTGAGACCTACTGTATTAAGTAGTTTCTTTTATTTTTCTATTAATGTTCTATCGCTTCTGTCTCAATTATTGTTGTTTGACGAAACGCGTAATGGAGTTTAGCTTAGAATTTTTCACGCGTTTCCCTTGAGAAGTCCGTGATTAACCTTGACTTAGGCTAAATTGCTTTTTACCGCCATTCATTGTTATTTATTGGTGTATTAATACATGTTTTTAATTTTTTACGTGTTTTAAAATTTTTTAAATGTTGACTTTTTCAATACCTACATTTTGGTTTTTAATTTTTTACAACTGCTTTTACGTTTTAGTTATGTTTTTAGTTCAAATTTTTTAACTTTGGAACTAAGTTATCAAATTTACTTTTAGGCGATTGCTTTTAGAATTTTACTCCTTTTGCTTATTTTTAATTTTAATTTTGCAGCTCAATGCACAAAATTCTTGACCAAATAGGTCTCTACGTTCTTTTACTACTTTCTAAAAAAACATACTACATATATATATACAATCATACACGTACACGTATGTATATTTCTAGTGTCCATGTGGGATGGTAGAAGTTAAATCTACGGGACTTCTTGATTTAGATAGATATTTTAATGGCTCAAAAAGCATACCAGATATACGTACGGCACACAAAGTGCAAAATACGAGATAGTAGATCCTAATAGAAAACGGCTGCCGTCTTACATCTAGTTTTGAATTTTAATTCTTGCGGCCAACTTTAAGAAAGTTCTTAATAACTCTAAATATAATCAAACTATGTATTAGTTTGATTTACTGGTAAGCCAATTATTTAATTTTTATCAATTCCTACACAGACACACACACACATATATATATGTGTGTATCTCGACACTGATAATGAATTTGTAGGTTTCAGAGGATAAAGGGATGTGATGACACCCCTCAGAGACGAAGAATTCATTCGCGCCGTAAATCCGAGAAACAATCGGAATTGCAGTGATGAAAGTAACGATGATGACGCGAAATCACGGAAAAGGACAATGCAAAATCAGTTATAATGAATCCTTAAGAGAAGCTATTTAATATTTAAATTAAAGTAACTACCTAATGGATTTAACGGACTATCACAAATAAAAGAGTAACCGAGTTTTTCAAATAATAATAAAAGTAATAACGTCTCACAAAACTTCTAGTAAAAAATCTAGCAAAGTTTTGCAAATTACCTAAATTTTGATGTAATTTGTTTTCCCATTATTTCATAGCTATTTTTATTAATATTTTACAAAATATTACAAAAGTTTACAAATTTTACGAAATATTACCTGGAATTGTCGAAATTCTGCTATATAATTTGTAGAGTTATTAGGTTATTTAGAAGCATAAGAGATGAAAAATGAGCAACGCCTTCGCCGGGAATCTAACCACTGGCCTCTCGGTTACGCGTCGAGCGTGCTGACCACTACACCACGAAGACATGCCAAAATACCTTATATACTTCCCCTTTTAAAGGGCGACTGGGATTTTGAGGACCCAATCGCCAAATTCCGGTGGTGGAGAATCATCATCCACCATCTTTCTAGTTCGGGCGCTAGTTGTGGAGTCATAAGGTTATTTAGAAGCAGAAGAGATGAAAAATTAGCAACGCTTTCGCCGGGTATCGAACCACGGACCTCTCGGTTACGCGCCGAGCGTGCTGACCACAACACCGCGAAGGCATGCCAAGAAGGCGGGAGAAATACCTTATAAATTTACCAACGGAAGCATGTTCTTGATTATTCCACATATTTATGTTCAGAACGCAAATGTCATAATAACTGCAACGAGAAATAAAGAGCATAAAAATTAAAATTTCTACTACTAGTTTTATAAGAAAGGGATATTTACAACTTCCAATTCACTGAGCACTTTGTCGGCTTAAAGATCACAGCATAATGGTAAGTGAATTGTATTTCTGAACATGTTTCCTAATTATCGCTTTGTTAGACTCCGACATTAAGGAGAAACAAATATCAAAATCTGAGAGGGACTTAAAGTAATTATTTTATAAACAAATGATTAATTTCCATTTGTACTTCATTCAAAAAATGACTAAATGTTTTTGAACGATTGATCGTAGATCCACAGTTTCCTTTTAAGAAAGATTTTTAAAATAAGGCAAACTTTCATGTTACTGCAGGTTTGGCCCTCCGTTTCTGTCCTCATAGATAAAACGCTTATCGGTGAACTCCATATTCGTACAAGCCCACTAGTGGCTAAGCAGCGAAGTCGCTCAAGACTTGTAGTTCGGTTCGGGGTTCAAATCCCGGCGAAAGGATTGGCTACATGGGCGTTTTCGTGGTTTTCCCATGTATAACGTGTATACGGGTCAGTTCCCTTAGAAAGGCATCCGCGAAGGCGTCTCTCCCCTTAGGCAGATAGCCCTCGAGTGCTTTGCCATACTCGAAATAAACCAAATCGCGTTCCTACGGCATTGCATAGTGCTTGAAAGTTGCAGGGAAAAGAGATTTATGTCAGCAGAATACTTTTTATGTACTGCTAAAAGCACACTATACCCTATCAACGGGCCATTTCCATATTCTC
Source organism: Stegodyphus mimosarum (assembly GCA_000611955.2). NCBI lineage: Eukaryota > Metazoa > Arthropoda > Arachnida > Araneae > Eresidae > Stegodyphus > Stegodyphus mimosarum. The sequence goes on from KK115682.1 coordinate 651,703, forward strand.
ATTCCATTACAAAATCTTGCTGTTTAGGTCCCATCGAACTGATATTATATTTTTAAAAGATAATTTTAAATCATCTTGTAGTAATAAGTGCTATCAATTATAGTTTGGTATGTCTGGTGGAGTTTGTTAAAAACAACTGACGCAGCAATTTGCAGAAACACTGCGTACATTTATAAGGTATTTCTCCCGCCTTCTGCGCATGCCTTCGTGGTGTAGTGGTCTACATGCTCGACGCGTAACCGAGAGGTCCGTGGTTTGATTCTCGGAGAAGGCGTTACTCATTTTTCATGTCTTCTGCTACCAAAAATACCTAATGTCTCTACACTGGCGCCCGAACTAAAAAAGGTGGTGGATGATGATTCTCCGCCACCGGGATTTGGCGATTGGGTCCCCAAAACCCCAGTCGCCCTTTAAAAGGGGGAGTATATAAGGTATTTATCCCGCCTTCTTCGCATGCCTTCGTGGTGTAGTGGTCTGCATGCTCGACGCGTAACCGAAAGGTCCGTGGTTCGATTCCCGGCGAAGGCGTTGCTCGTTTTTCATGTCTTCGGCTTCCAAAAAAAACCTAATGTCTCTACACATTTAGAGAGCAAGTGTCAATTATGTAAGATGAATATAAAATTAGCCAAAACGTTTTGGAATATTATAAAAAAATAAGAAATATTGAAAACTCTTCCCTTTGATTTAACTTTATTTTTAATATCTTGAAGTCTAAGAAAGAAAACGTAAATCCTTTTATTCAACTAACATAAATCTGAGAATTTTTTTCTTTTTCTTTAGTAAGCGGAAATAATTATAATAACAGTATAATAAATGCGATGACGTTTTGTAGTGTTAAATGCGCTGTTTATTGAAACACGTAAATGAAGTTGAAGCACGTAACCAGGTAAATCGAATAATTAATAATCCGGATAACTGAAAGTTCGGATAAATGGATTCTACTACATTCCATTAACAATATCCAATTGAAATTAGTTTAGAGTAAAATTAGTTGTTCATTATTTGGATTCTGAACGACTTTGACACAGCATATCAAACATGAAATTAATAAAAGGTTTTACATGTTTAAGAAGAAAGGAATTCCACATAAAGTTTGACATATAATTAGGGGCAAGGATATTTCTAAAATACATGAACGAAGCTTTTCGCAAATCCTGCGAAATTCTAACAATGCACCACATGGTGATAACCGCAACCTTTTCTAAATTCTGGACTAAATTATTGACAGGTAACTCACAAAGACCCCAGTAATACCGCAAAGAAGTAAAAGCGTAAAAAAATAACGGTAGATTTGAGTGATAACCATTTTGATGAATCGGCCCAGATGTTATTTCTCGCAAGTGTCGATATTTCTGAAGGTTTCTTTGCATTTCTGAAGAGAAAGCACTGTCACTTGACATGTTCCAACTTCAGCGACGAAATTTAGGTTATTTTTTATTTTCTAAAAAAGAAAAGCTTTCCTTTAACGATGGTTTCTGCGATGACAGTAATTTTGCAGAGCGTATGTCATCAGCTTGGTTTTCATTTCATGCAATAATTGAGCCTATTATGCTTTCCAAAAAGGATTCAAGCTATGTCAAAACTAAACGGGTGGTAAAAATACCTTTTTTGTATTGACTGTCATTTAAGTGGGTTTTAGCATGCAAAGTAACTTTATGTATGCAAACATTTCTAATGAAGAAAGAGCACCTTTCTTTAGCGTTTATTTGTTTTGTTATATAAATAAAATGGAAGCCATATGAACTGAAAATGACCGATAATCTGGCTCGTTCAAAACTTTTATGATGCTGGATTATTAAATATGTCGGATAATCCGGTTAAAATTGTGAAATGCCACAAAGAGATTTTTGGCATTACTTGAATACATTTTTGGATGCAAACAAATGGTATGTATTAATTTTGAAAATATATTTAACTTGCGGAAGTACCCGATGTTAGTTATATTATATTCAGAGTAATGCATCTAACAACAGAAAGAACGATACTGCTAATAACGACGCAAAAAATAAGATTCATAATCATACCTCTTTCAGCCTGATGCGATATGGAAAACATATAAAAAATTTTGATAGAAAAATAAACTAATTCTCTCTCACTATATCAGCAATACTGACACGCCGTTTTTAATGCTTTTCGTCTTTCTAATCAAATGGTAGTAAAAACTCAAGTTCCATCCAATATTTCACCTCTATCAATTTTAGTCGATTAAATGTGGCAAAACATGAATCATAGTTGATCAGAAATTAATAATGCGAACAAACAAACACACACACAAACAGACATTCTTCTTTACATAGATAGATTCTGTAAATCTTAGAAATATTTATTAACAAATATTACTATTTGAAAAGCGAGCAATAGCAACACTCTTCGAAATAAATATTTTTATATCCAACGCGCCAGACTATTGCCACTCGGAAAAATGAGTGCGAAAATTAGCGCTTTCAGAATTTTAAATTAATATTTTGGCTGATTATTCACTGACCTACCATTTCACTTTAAAAGACTGCAGTTTCCAGTCCAACTTAGTTTGCTGATACTATTAACAAAGCTCAAGGGTAAACATTACAGGTAGCAGGGGTGCATTTGGAAGTCATGCTTTTCCGATGGTCAATTATATGTTGCCTATTCAGATGTATCCAAAGCCAGGAATTTATATGTATTAGACTCGAACGGAAGAACATATTATAGTATACAGAAGCGTCCTAGAATAGTACTCTTATTCGTGCTTTTCTGAAAAAGAATTAATATTTTTAACGTTTTGTTAATACTTTAAACGTTTTGAAATCTTGCTAATGAAAATTATTTATTTTTGCAGTGAGATATCTTAATAAAGCTTGTTTTTCAGTTTTTAAATTATACTCTTTATTTTAAAGTTTTTAGTAAAACCAAAAAAAAAAATAAGATAAGATTCCAATGTTTCATATATCCAAATCGGATATTAAGAATTATGCAGAATAGCGACATCAATATGGATTTCTTTTTATCTCAGTGAAGAAGAACAGTATTTACTGAAATTTTACACGGAGTTTATTTTTAACTTAAAAAGTAAATAATAGTAACTAAAATTTTATCTTGATTATCCTGGTCAGGCAATTAGAAAAAAAATCAAATCATTTTATTTTATTTTCAATAGTTTTTTTAACTTATAGGACATCAACGCGAGCGAAGCCGCGTGTAAAAGCTAGTACTATGATAACTCTAAAACAATGTATAAAAGAAATACAACAAACAAGCAAAAAAAGAAAAATTTTTCACAGACGATTCCGTATTTCTCATTCAATTAATTCAGTTCTCTCTTCGAGGCAAGGCAAAAACACATACAAACTCAAAATATCTATATTAAAAATTACGAAATAAATCTTAAACACTTATTTGCTCGAATAAATTCCAGGATGGATTAAGCATTAATTTAATTCGCAATAGTAAAAGAAGGCGTTATTTTTGTTGTCGCGAAGCTTAGTTTTTCCAGATTGGCTACACATCCACTATTCTGCTAAGTTTAAAAAGTAAACAAATATGTCCGCCATGAGAAAAATGATTAGGCTTAGCCGCACTTAAATAACTTTTAAATTATTGATATTTCTACAAATCATGCATACAGATTTACTAAGGACATAAAAACCTTAATCGGAGGATAAGACCAACATAATTCAATCATTTTTAAAACAGAAAATGCCCAATTTACAAACATATAAGAATGAGGAAACTGAGCTCACTGAGCCGAGTAACAGAGTGGATATATATATGCATATATTTATGTACTTTTTGGTGTGTCCGATAGCAACCAAAATATAAGATGCACATGTATTTGTTACAGCAGTCCTATATACAAAATTTCAAAGTTCTGAGGCTACTCGTTTTTGAGTTATGCGAAGTACTTACATACGTACGTACGTACATACGCACAGACGTCACGAAAAAAATCTCTTCAGAATCGATTTAAAATTTTTTGGGGGGAAAAAGAGTTTTTATTTCTGTACTTACGTACAGATGTCACGCAATAATATCTTTAAATTGCATTCTATAGAGGCTAAAATAGATATTTTCATTGAAATATGATGCCAGAAATTTTTCGTGATTACAATACTTCCTTTTTACTACGTACAAGGAAGTAAAAAGGAAATTATCCCTTGGCAGGTTTGGTTGAATTTTTAAAAAACATTAGTTTTTAAATTCATAGAGGTTCTGTGCATGTCGGTTAATGCGCATTGCTGTCGATACATAAATACGGATTTATACATAAAGACTTTCACATAAAGGAAATCTATTATAAATTAATTTTTTAGGTAGAAATTAATATAATTTTTTAATCAGTATATCAGAATATTAGCAGTTATCTACAAATCATCAGTATATCAGAATGCTAAGCAGTCATCTGCAAATCCTTTCCTTCCTAAGAAGTAGACTAGTTTGTTTGGATTATGGCAAAGCACTACCGGGCTATTTGTGTGGAGCTTTTCCAAGAGAAACTGGCGTCTGTTCATGTTAAACATGCGAAAAAGCCAAGAAAGCCCCATGAAGCCAACCTTTTCGACGAGATTTGAATTCTATTCGACTACTACCTTTCAATGATTTTACCGCTCAGTCTATGCTAGGCCTTTCATCTTTAAGGGAAATAAGTTTATAATACAGGGTGTTTATAAAGTCCCGCACCCACTTTGATGTTTAATAAATTATAAAATAATGAAGATATAAACAAACTTATGGCATTTATTGATGAAATAACTTATATATTTTCCTTTTCAAGTTTGAATATCTTTACTTTTGTAAATATCGTCTGCATATTAATTGCTTATTTATTATAATTATGATCTGAAAACTCCCATGAATATCGTGAGGCACAAAAGGATTTCCCAAAGGTTAATGTGTGGTGTGGACTAATGCACGACCGAGTCATTGGCCTTTCGTTTTTACAAAAAAGACGGTCTCATCAGTCGTATACTTAGACATATTGCAAAACGTCGTATTTCCACAACTAGAAGAGCTTCAGCTACATGTCGTTTTGCACCAAGATGGTGCACCACCTCATTGGGGTACCATCGTTCGTAGTTCTTTGAATGACCATTTTACAGGAAGATGGATTGGGCGAGGAGGTCCAATTCCTTGGTCACCCAGATCACCTGATATAACGCCGCTGGAGTTTTTCCTTTGGGGATTTGTAAAGGACAATGTTTACAGGAGGAGAATGTCGAACAATGATGATCTAAAAGCCAGAATTACAACCGCAATAGCCTCTGTGGATGCCGACATACTTGCCGGTACCTGGCGTGAAACTGAATATCTATATACTTGATATTCTTCGTGTGACGAAGGGAGCACACGTGGAAGTTCATTGACAAGGGTCATGAAACGTTTTGAGTCTATCTAACCATTTATGTTATTAATTTTAATCTGTCTTTATTATTTTATCAGTTATTAAACATCAAAATGGGTCCGAGACTTTATAAACACCCTGTATATTATCTTAACTAACCCCTGGGTGAAAACTAACGGATGGTTAAATGTAGAACTATCAAAATTTAAATATGAAATATCCATTTTTCTCGTGACTCTCACAAACATTCAGTGCTCATGTGTAGTATTTCTAAGAAAATGTTTACAAACTTACACATACATAATCAAAAGTTCTTTAAAATAATCGATACTCACGGTAATGCATATAATGAAATTTAGAATATCCATGTCACCTATCAGATTAAGTTGAAATGAATATTGATGTAACCCTCCAAACTAATAATCGATTTATGAAGAAATGATGCAAAACTGGCATTATTATGAAATCTTTATGAGTCGTTCAGCATCAACAATAATATCTAGTAAACAAAAGAGATTAGCACTTCGATCGAAAAACAGAAGTTGCCTTGAATGCTTACACTAATAAAAATTTCAAATTGGATTACTTAGTAAAAGAGATAAATAATTCGACAAACTCTAAACCTCTGAAACTAAAATCGAAATTAGAGTCACGCTAGTTTATCAAAGAACTGATATTCTACCTCCCAGCCGCTTACGGCATGAGGTGTGATCCTGCTTTATGATTTTCTCCACTGAACTTACCCTATACAAACAAGTAAACTGTGTAACAGATAATTGTTTATTCGTTCCCTTGCATGACTAAGAAATTATGCAAACATTCAGCCTTCATCAGCCTTTTTTGCGCCCACCAGAGCTAATTCTCTCCTTTATCTTAACGAGAATGCGCAAATATTGTCCAATATCGCAATCTTTACTTTGGCGGATAAATCCAATATGGAAATATAAATCTCCTTTACATGCGAAGACGTTTCTAACCATAGCAACCTTTGTCACAACAATATCGGAAGCAAAATCTTTTAAACATAAACAAACTGATAAAAAAAACAGAGCACTTCCAATAGAGGGAAAAAATTGACCAATGAAAGGCAGAGGATACGTGTAAACCACAGACAGACAGCTCTTTAACTTGTCATGTTGTTTAATCGACCGCTAGTGGGGTAAGAGGGATGGGAGAAGGAGGGGTGAGATTGGAGACCGAAAAACACACCTGTTAAAGTGGCCACAATTTTTTTAATGCATTCACTAAGTATTCGCAAATCGTTTAAAGGGTGGATTAAAGTACCCATTATCTAACAAAATCCGTATCAAATCGAATAAAGGACTGCGATTTTGGTTGCTTTCAAGGCTATTTTTTCGATTTGGAGTACCCACTTACCAAGAGAAGCAGGAAATCAAAAACTGTGGAACGAGGCTTACTGTCGTTTCCCCCACTTATCAATAAAACCGTAATCTCTCACCAGTAATATGTTTTGTTTAAAAATACAGGGTGTTTATAAAGTCCCGGACCCATTTTGATGTTTAATAACTCATAAAATAATGAAAATATAAACAAACTTAAGGCATTTATTGATGGAATAACTTATATATTTTCCTTTTCAGGTTTGAATATCTGTACTTTTGTAAATATCGTCTACGCGTGTGGTTAATTTCAGATAATTTAATTTTCCAGTCTAAATATCTGTACTTTTCTAAATATCGTCTGCTTATTAATTGCTTATTAGTTATAATTATTATCTGAAAACCCCCATGAATACCGTGAGATACAAAGGGATTTTCCAAAGGTTAATGTGTCATGTGGACTAATGCACGACCGAGTCATTGGGCCTTTCTTTTTTACAGAAAAGACAGTCTCATCAGTCGTATACTTAGGACATGCTGGAAAACTTCGTATTTCCACAACTAGAAGAGCTTCAGCCACATGTTTTTTTGCAACAAGATGGTGCACCACCTCATTGGGGTACCATCGTTCGTAGTTCTTTGAATGACCATTTTACAGGAAGATGGATTGGGCGAGGAGGTCCAATTCCTTCGCTACCCAGATCACCTGATATAACGCCGCTGGACTTTTTCCTTTGGGGATTTGTAAAGGACAATGTTTACAGGAGGAGAGTGTCGAACATTGATGACCTAAAAGCCAGGATGACAACCGCAATAGCCTCTGTGGATACCGACATGCTTGCCGGTACCTGGCGTGAAATTGAATATGGACTTGATATTCTCCGTGCGACGAAGGGGGCACACGTGGAAGTTCATTGACAAGGGTCATGAAACATTTTGAATCTATCTAACCATTTATGTTATTAATTTTAATCTATCTTTATTATTTTATGAGTTATTAAACATCAAAATGGGTCCGGGACTTTATAAACATCCTGTATATCCAATATAAAGCAATTAAATTCATTATACCTATTATCCATATAAATTAAATAAATAACTTAATCAATTATATAACATTTTAAGGATTTTAAGTTTTTACTAATGTTTATTTTATTTTAAACTTTGTTATTCTCTTTTATTTTCCATTTCCGGCCAGAATAAGCGTAGGTAGGAGTTTTATGCTAATGAGTTGAAGAGCTGTAGAAGTTACTTAAGAAGTGGTTTCTACCCAAGAAGAGAGAGAGACTACTTGCTGCCCTGCTACGCGCGTGCTTTTCAGTCAATCGTGTCTGCCTTTAGGTCAGAACTTAGTTCGTGCTGATATACTAGACGTATCGTAGTTTTTGCATCTAGCTCACTAGATACGCAGTGTCATTAGGCCAATCTTCGTGTTAATAGTCTCTGTGAAGTATTTAAGTTTAATTCTTATTTCGTTAAGTTAGTTGTTTAATGGATATTTCTTATTTTTTTTACGTTTTAGAACAAAAATGTTAGTCTGTGCATTCCGAAGTGCGGAAGCACCTTTGCGTTGTGTGAAATAAAGAATGAAATTAAACCTTCTTAACTTGTTTGTCTATTCATCTTACACACGAGTATAGCCTGTTTCTATTCAGGCCTCCTGCTGATGTTTTCAAAATCAGTTGGAAGGAACAGCAGTTCAGACAATATATAAGCAATCAACTTCCTTACACTTATTACCTGTACAAATTTAAAATATTAATTAATGCCTATACTGAAATGTAAATAACAATTGTTATTTAAATTTTCTTTTTTACGATGAAAATTTAAAAATCCTCCGCTGTCTTGTTTTGATTTATTTATGAAAAAGTAGGGTTGAAAACGTACGTCATATTTCTGAATAGTCACCATCCTTTGATGCACTTGATATACAGACCCGAAAGCTTGCGTATTCCCTTCCAAGAAGAGAGATTTCGATTGCTCGCGCAACTAGGCTTTTCTACCACTTACCACACATCTTTATCCGTAGAAAATCAGGAAATCTGCAAGACATCATTAATCAGACCACAAGAATAGTCCGGGTAGAGTCGAGTTCTTGGGTATGGATAAGCTGTTATATCATTTTGAAAGTAAAATGGTAATGCTTTCAAAAGATCCTATTTTCCTGGGTCCCTGAGTACGGCAAATAATATCACTAACTACTGTACAGGTTGGTTGGCAAATCTTCAGAAAATATTACAGCACAAAAATGAAAAAGATTCCCTAACAAAGGAACAAAGAAGGTGAGCTCCTTGTTGGTCAGAAACATGAGCACGGACCTGGGCTCTTGAAGACAAGAACACTTTTTCTTCGTCTTAGAAAGTAAAAAGGTAATGTTGACTATGCCGACCCAACTGTGTCTTGGCAAAATCATCTAGAAAACAACCACGTAGTATTTTACATCTGGAACGGTTTCTGTCCACAGCTCTAGAACCAGAGGCATTGCAATATCATACAGAGGATGACGCAAACCCCGTTGAAGATCTGAGAAGCAACAAAAGTCACCGTGATGCGCCTTAGATTAAACCGATCGAATTAGCGGGTCTTTCTCTCGAGTTTAAATTAAAATTCATGTTATCATTTTCAGCTCTGTAGAGAATATAGATAGAATTTTAGTTACAGTGCTACGTATCATTTTAATTTATACATTGCATTTTATATCATTTTATTTCATCATATTTGTGACATTTACTTTTTTAAGTATTTATTTCGCACATTATATTTTAGATCTTCTAATTCTATACCAAAAGATATGTCAATTCTAACCATAATTCAAACAAAATCAGATGTATAGTCAAAACTCTGCTACCATTTCTTAGAGGCAAAATGTATCGCCAAGCTGGGAACATTTTGCGATACTTTGCCAACAAGGAGACTTTTTTATGTTTCCGGAACGCGCATATTTGAAGTTCAAGAAACAATTTTTCTCGAAGCATACAAACCTGGATGGCGAAATATATGAATAAAGGCTGCGTTAGAACAGTTCAGAGTATGCGGCTATACAGAGGCTTTCACACATTTTTTAGACGCTTTTACTTTGCCATACGAAAATCGTCTGCTTGGAAAAAGTTTTTTATTTGCTGCTATATTTTTGAAAGTGTAAATTATCGTCTGCTATTTGGCAATTTTATTTTCATGCAATTTGATGCTTTTAAAAAAAGCAGTGGACAGAGAACTATGTTTGCCCTGTTTTCGAAATCAATATTCATATTTAGGTAATAAAAAATGCTGTGAAAACCATGATTTTCATATCTAAAGAAACGATAGATGGTGTTGTCTATAAGAAAGTAAAAAAAAATCTGTGAAGCCAAAGAACAGTTGTATAATGATTAAAATGCTCAGTGTCAACTGAAAGCAAAGTGTTTAATGCTGATTTGAATCCTAAAAAGGCGGAAAAACGTAATGTGCATCGTCTTTCTTCGCGACATATTGCCGAAAGCAGAATGAGCTGCAGAATTCTTTATGATAAAAAAATTATTCTGACAAAAAGGAGAAAATGTTGTTACAATAAATGAATCTCGGGTGTATTTAAATGGCCACTATAAAAGAGATCCATTTATTATCATCAAAGAGAAGAAATAAATCTTATAACATACATGGTTAAAAAATCTAAAGAAAGTTTTTCAAAGGTAATTATTATTGTTGCTGGTTTTTGATATAACGACAAATAAGATCTAAAGATAGTGCAGAAAACTGTTAATTCCACATATTACCAGAAACATATATTATACCCAGTTTTCAAATATGAAATACTTTCTCTTTACCCACAGTGCCATGAATCTGTAGAACTGCATCAACACAAAATCAGCAGATGCACATCAAAAATTCGCTATTAATTTCCTGGAAAAAGATAGAATAAGAAACGTGTATCTGAGCCATAGATTTCACGCATATCCCTACGAAATCTTCTGACGTATCAACCCCGGATTTTTGCGATCCTGGACTTTTTAAACAGCGAATTGTCCAAACGTCGACCCACAACTCTCAATGGACTTTGGGTAGCGGTTCGAGAAAAGTGGTTAAATACCTATTTCGATAATAAAAAAGCTTCATTGTCTTGTTTATATTTATTTTAACTAACATTTATTTTAAGTTAATATTCCTTTCCTATTTCATTTTCCCCTAGAAGTGCCCGTGCCAGAGTATGTAAATTGCAGTAGCACGCGCAGTTTATTCAAATTTAGTGGAAGCTAGTTGAATGAAATAGTAGACGAAACCAGAGTGTGAGAGTCTTGCTTTCAAGCTACGCTGGAGATATTGCTCGGTAGAATTTAGATCAGCGCCTGTGTGCCTAGCTTTGCAGAAGTGCTAATTTTCTACTGTTTAATCAGAAATCTTGCTGAAATCTCAGCGGTAATTAAAAATGCGGTTAGTTAGGATCTCAGAGCCTCGTCTATAGTGTTTGATATTAGTTCATCTAGTTCTTATTTTCAGTTTTACTTTACTTTTAGTTGAACCGCCGTGTTGGCGCAGTTTGTGAGTGTCGAGTAGACGCAGTTGTAATTTTAAAGGTACAATAAAAGGGTTTTAACCTCTTCGCACATTTTTGTGTGACTTCACGCATAGCAGCACTCATTATCCCAGTGTCTGACAAGTTGGGCCAGCGAGATCTTACACATGTTTAGGTAAAATATTTCTGTAAGTACGATTAAAAGCGGCTAAAAATTTGCGAACAGGCTTTGTATCTTGCTCGTTGTATTTTGTTGTAGACTATATTTCATGAATGCTTTATTTTAGCTGTTTTATTCCTGACATGTTTATCAGAATTTGGCCAAAATCTGCTTTTCTCCTTGAGTTATCTGCAGGTGTTTCCTCTGAAGTTATGTTTTTCAATAAAGTATCCATTTCTTCCTGTTTATCTGGCGCAGTTATTAAAAAAATCCCTGAACCTTGAAATACACTTTTCCAATTAATGATTCTTCAACTTTATTTCCTTTCAAGACAGCAGAACTTCTCTTTAAAAATTAAAATCATTAACTTAACGCTCTTGTTTAGTAAAGTGTACTGCAAAATTGAACGTATAGCTGCTTTTAATTTTTATTTATCGTAAATTTCTCTTGAAAGATGTATGAATTGAAAATATTCAAAAGCTTCCCCAATAAATTTAAAATATTTATTATTAAAAACATTTGAAGTCATTCGTGACTAAAGTCATCAGTTATATTAAAAGCTATATTATCAGCCTTTAATTCTGTGAATTTTAATGACGTTCCTAGCAATCTGAAAGATGTATGCAATCTAATAAATGTTTTCATTTGCAACATTTTCTTATCGTTGAACTGATTTTTCTGAAGCTTAATTTTTCAGAATATTATTAAAGAACTTCAAAAATATGTATGGATAGTTAGTTATCTTCTGCACGTCTTTTGTAACGAGGTTTGAACTAAATAAGAGTAATAAGTGATATTTAAATATAATCAATAAAAAGATGAAAAACAATTTATGATTTTGTTTATCATTCCTCACATTCATATGCATTGTAGTAATGTTTCCTTTTTCTTATCAGAAAAGCGTTTAATTTATTTTTTTCCTGCGCATATTCAGTTTTGTTCTTTTAAGTGACATGGCTTTTTTATAATACAAACACATATCTGTAGCGTAAGAAAGAGACACTATCCTAGGAACATGTAGATCACGTATCAGTGCCTTTGCAATGTCATTCTATTGGAGTTCATCCCCGTCATATTTGAATAACATCAGTTCCGAACATGAAGTTTCTTTCACATTTTATGCAAAGTGACAGATCATGCCTAAGAATCACTACCTCTTGCAGGGAAAGGGAGGTGATTTATATTCACTGCACTTTTCAGCGTAGTCATAGAGGAAAGAATCCTTGGAATTCTTTTCAACTCTTGTTATTTCAAACTGACTTTCGAATTGAAAGTTAGCATTCATTTTTGTATCGAATAGCTTGTTGTACCTTCTACGCACCGCACTTGTGGTCCGCTTTCAGCCTAAATAGTTTTGGGTTTATTCAGCCAACTACAGAAAAGTAAATGAATAAAATTTCGATCTCTATGAATTAGGGTTATCTATTTCGAAGTTCATTCCTTTCGAATTCAATCATTTTCACGCCTCGGGTAAATTTCTTCGGAAAGATGCATTCCATTTTTAAAGAATTCTTATATGCTTTGATTATTTTATTCAGTAAAATTTAGGGCACGGCCAAGCGGTAAGGTCGCTGAACACTGGTAATTCGGTCCAAAGCTCGAAACTTGGCGCACGCTATGCCTACATGGGCGTTTTCGTGGTTTTCTCTAAGGGTAACGTGTATACGAGTAAGTTTCCCTTAGAACGTCTTCCAAGAAGGCATCCTTCCACTTAAGCAGATAGCGAGCGTTTTGCCATAATCAAACAAATCAAACCCAAACAAACCATCAAGGGAATTAAGGAACATGTGTAACATTTTTTAGAAAGCTAACATTATGCTAAACTTATATTTAACATGAAATAAATATAGCAATTCCTGAAGGGAAAAACAAAGTAATGTATCGAGTTTGCAATAATAAAATAAGCCATAAATAATCTGAAAATAAGCCATAAAAATATTTCTGTCACACAGCGTCGGGAAAGGTAATCTGTTAAACAAGAACGACGCATACAGTTAATAAAACAAAACAAAACAAAAAGTTATTTCTCCCGCCTTCTTGATGTAGCTCATTTTTCACATCTTCTGCTTCTAAAAATAACCTAATGTCTCTACAAGTGGCGCCCGAACTAAAACAGGTGGTGGATGATGATTCTCCACCACCAGGATTTGGCGATTGGGGACCCTAATACCCAGCCGTCCTTTAAAAGAGAAAGAATATAAGGCATTTCTGCCGCCATCGTGGCATTCCTTCGTGGTAGAGGTTAGCACGCTCGACGCGTATTCAAGAGAGCCGTGATTCGAGTCCCGGCGAGGGCACTGCTCATTTTTCACATCTTCTTGCTTCTAAAAATAACCTAATTTCTCTACAGCTCTAGTCTATTATTTCAAAATAGGCTTGTGATCGTAAAGAATGTTGTCATCACCGCATTCCTCCACCGAATAAGAAATGGTAGTTCAAGTCAGCCTTCATTCATACCCTTTTCACGAAACAAAAGATGCTAAATGGAAATAAAGTAGGAAAAACAATTAGTGGTTTAAATAACCTCTCATAACTATTGTCACCATGATCACGAGACACACCGTACGGTGAAAAACGGCCCTCAAGCGCCTATGCTAAAGTAATAAAAATATAGCTGTTTATTACGACATTATATTGCAGCGGTATGTGAATAAAATATTTGTGCTGCTATGTAATGACCACAAGAATCAATCATTAATTCTTTTCTTTATTCGATTTAGTCTCTGTGAAGTGTGGTATTACATGTAATGGATTAAAAATACTTTGATTCAGGAACTCTAATAAAACTAAGAATTTCAGCATTGCATTCCTAACAGTTGGATACCTATTGTAGCGATATATTATATTAAAAACTGTTTGCATTCTTGAAAAGGTATTTTTACTAGCAATATTTTAAGACACATTTAAAAAATAGCCTTTATGTTGTAGGATTTACTTCATTTTTCTAATACTTATTTTTACTTTGAAACAAGCCTTTCCGTTACCTTCTCATTTCCTACCTAGATTTTCATGTCGTCAGAATGAGTTTTCGCAACTACAATTTATATAAATGAGGTAGAAACGAGTATTTAAGCTGAAGTCTGGATCACTGTAGTAGAACAGCGTATGATAGTGTGTTCTGCCTTTCGGCCACGTTGTTACTTCTAGTCTAAGATATTTATCTAATGGCCGTATTGCTGCTTGCCTTTTAGTATTCGCTGGTGATCTTAAATAAGGTTCAACTGAGTTAGTTAATTTTGTACAGCTTTGGCTGGTTTATTTTAGCTAGCATTAGGTTCATTTTGCATTTTATAGCTTGAGTTAAAACCCAAGTGGAGGCTTATTGTAAGCCCGAGAAAGGGCCATCTGTTCATTTAGTTTAAGTTGGAATAAAGGTTAAATTTAACCCTTCGTTGGACTTGTTATCAAAAATTAGCGAATAGCCGTTACACAGATATTCAATATTTTAGCATTAAAGAACCCTAATTTAGCTAGGATATTACAATGTAGTAATAAATATTAATAATAATTTAGCACCAATGATATATTTATTAACAGTTATAGGTATCACACCGCTCAGACAAAAAAGTTGTTAGTGATACTGACTGCCCTACCAAAGGGCCCAGGTTTGAATCTCGGAGAAGGCATCTATGTAAGTTGTCCTTTCCTTCACTGGAGGTAACGATGATCTATCTATTATGTTCCTTCATAACAAACAGACCACCGTTTCCGGCTTTAATAATGGCCAACGCCTATAAACGGCTACAACTCGTCATTGGAAAAAAAAAGTTATGGTATTATTTTATGTGCGTGTTGCTAAATAATAATTATATGCTGTAATAAGTAATATCTAATGTGCGTAAGTGTATTATAGTAAGCGCTTTTAATTTGGTCAGTTGAGCATATTGATTGTATCAATTAAATTCAGTTGGTCTTTAGTCAATGCAATAGTCTTTGTTTTTTTATAGCTCTTTATTTGTATATATCGTAAATTTTGTATTTAATTTTCAACGAGCTCTTTTAAGGTTTTGCAACTGTTTAGTAATCTGTTTAGTAATATGAATTATTAGTAATATCTAATAAACAATAAATGCAACTGGTATGTTAAGTAGGTCATAACAAACAGCTGCAATTAACCTTTAGCCTCCCTAACATTGAAAATGTATACTATTCTATATAAAAACGTCAGTATGAAATTATATGTATATGTAACTCTGTAATCTTTTGAAGAATGTTTTAAAATACCATCTTGCCCGCTGGCTGTAACCATGAATAGGATCAGCAGCTATCTGATGGCGTCTGCCGAGATCATAAATAAGTCGAGAGATTCTTCAAATTCTAGAGTCAGAAACAGATGGCATCTGCAAAAATGACTAATACAGCGAGAGACTAGTCAAGTCCTATTGTCGATGATCATGTTGGTAGTGTTTCCGGATTGTTCTTCATTAACACTGGAGTGGAGCTGTACAGTTACTGTAATGGGACTACATCTGTGAGACTAATAGAAAATTCCAAGTACAGAAAATAATCTAAAAAAGTAGGAAATTTGCTAATTTATTTCGCAAAGCAAAAGCTCCAGAATCAAATTTATTGGCATAAAATTAACTAATTCCACATGCAAATATCAAGAGTAGCTGTATAAAACAAGAGAAGATTTTTTTTCATGTTGTTAAGTGCTAAAACTGTTAATGAATACTATATATAAAATATATAATTTGATTATTTTTCCTCAAAACAAGTGGAATCCAAACTTGTTTTAACCCAAACCAGTTTTAAAAGGGCAATTTTTATTTATTTATTTATTTATTTTTTGTTGTTTTTCATAACTGTCCAGTATTTAAGCATCCACAATATTGACATCGTACAGTCATTCAGAAGGAGCAAAGAAATTTTCTGAAAGTTTTACAGAAAATCCCATAAGACGACAGCCTGTATGACTAAACAGTTATATTCCTACCTTCAAATAAGAGAAAAACTTTAGGGGAAAAATCTCTATGCAGAAATGATGCTTTTTCACCATACGGTTATATATGCGTGCGCCACTTGAAGTTTAAACCCGTATGGGCTCTTTGTCGCCAATGGGTCGTTTGATAGACCGCCAAATGAGCACAGCTGCTGCCAACAACGCCAATGCATTATTCATGATAAACGGGAGGAGGGAAAAAATTTCCGCTCCGCTATGAATTTGGATTTCCCTGTGGGATTTCCCGTAGGGATTTTTCATTATTTAGGGTGGATATCGAAACGCAATTGTATTTACATCGGGAAGAACAGAGTCCTGAACCGTATAGGGAGATGATAAGGGATAAAATGAAATAACGTCTAATACGACATCCAAGCATAAGATCTCCATTACGCGCCCTATCGCGTATTAAGCACACCGGGCACGGTTTTATGCGAAAGCCAGCCTGGATCATGGTTTTATTATGCACTTTGGACGACGAAGAGAATATGTAATTTGCATTTTTCGAACTTTTTCCGCTATATGAAGCGTATTTTGAATTTTTCATGCATCGAATGAAGATGGAGTTACTTATGCGGCCACACGTCTTAGAGTTATGACCTTAGAAAAAGCTTCAGTGGAAAGAATGCACATTAGACTTACAGTTCTTACCTTATATGAGTTTTATTAGTCTCCGCAGTGAGGGTTGCAATAGGGGATAGTATCCGAAATGACGATGGTTTCTTGAAAGCGGGTTACCATTTGTTTTAAGAAAAGTAATATAAGAAGAAGGAATGCCATTCAAAAACATTTCAATATGTCTGAAAGAGAGAAACGTTCGAAATGTGATGCATCCATTTTGAAAGGCTTTTTTGCTCACAAGAGGGACATAATTCCAAAGTATGCAGTTGGAAATATTCGACCAATGTTCTCTTGAAACTGTTTTAAATATACTCAAGTGACTAATGATTAGTAATTTAAACTAAGATGCTTTAAAGCAAATAATCTTTAATTTCTTTCAGTTCTATTTATTAAAAACGCTTTTATTTACGAACAAAACGTAGTCCTAAATGTGTGATTTGAAACATTTTCAAACAAAACTGAAACACAGTTTTGTACTGGGTGGGTAATATATGTTGTTAAGAAAAAACGTATTGCTGACCATTGCATAATGCTTAAAATAACGCTCAAATATTCATAAGCCTTAGATAAATATTATAAATGGAACACATTTTAATTTGCATCGGCCAGATCTGTTATTAAAAATCTTTGTATATGTTTAAATGATTAAGAAGTGCATTTATCGTTCGTAAATCACGCAGTTTGTTAAGTAATAAGAAAGGGATAAATCGCAAGCAGAATTAAATACATATTGCCTATTGACAACACTGTCAGAACTGGTCATAAGCGAGGTGAGTAAAAAATAAAGAATTTCGCTCTCTGGAAATACTTTTTAATGCAAATGGATGATATGTCCATTACGCAACGCAACACAATTGACGGAAACGTGTGAAAAGACTTCTGTAAAGATATTTTAGCGTCAATAAAAGATTTCACGTAGCTTTATTTTCAAACAATAGCTGGCAGTGTATCTATGATTACATTATTTCACCTTAATTTGAAATTTTAAAAAAATTCTTCCGATTGATTTGAGATAGTCGAAGTTCTATGTTTAAATATTTTTTCAAACACATACCCCCCAAAAAATCTTTAAAATAACTAAAATAATACTAGATGTTTGATCCAATTTAATGTAGAGAGAGTTGTCAGAATTCATCAAAAAGAAGTTAACAAATTATATTAAACGAAATCGCATGTAAAGCAACGGGGTTTTATTTAACCGTAAATTTCAAAAATTGCGGATTTCTTCAATTCCCATACTTCGAAAAATTCTAAAAAAAGACTACAGCTTTTAATATAAAATCTAGTTATTTATCTTTGTACTCATTAGAAATGTGATACTTACGATTTCAACGTGTAGTAATCGTACTTATTATGTATGTGTGCTGCGAAATATTCTACAAGAAATCATTTAGCTCTTTTAATCATTGAATTACTAGATTGTGTAAAGAACCAAAACTTTTACTTATAAATTTATTAAATTTTCAGTTCATATGTGCTCTTAATTTGTTTTCCGTTTTCATTTTATTCTTCTCACCACGTGACACGTCATTCCAAATTTCCTTCCTCTCTCCTATGTGTTCTAAATTATATGTAAACTGCGAAATATTATGTAATATTTGATATTTGCCGTTGTTGAATTTCAATATAATCCTTAGCCTTCTTACTAATTTAAGGTACTTTCCTATTTGTGAATCTGCAATGGGTTCAAATTTAAATAAAATCTCCATTTTTTTTTTCATCTTCTAGCTTGGTTATTTAAAATCCTAACGATTCGTAAAACTCAATTACGCAATAATTCACTGGTTCATCTTGCAGATAGATTTAAAATAATAGACGACCTCTTCCTTTTACTTGAAATGCATCACACTAAGGCCATTTATACTTTGGCGTAACCCTATGAGGATTGGGGATTCACCAATAGCTGAGCGGTTAAGACCTCTGATTGTTAGTATTTCGACCTGGCTTTGGTTCAAGCCTAGGCGAACAGGAAGGCTGCGTGGTTCGTGGTTTTTCCTATGCGTACTGAGAATACGAGCTAGGTTTCCTCGGAAAGGCCCTCCACACAAGCTTCTCTCCTCTCAGGCAGATACACCTCATGGCTTTTCCATGTTCACATAATCTAACAAAACGTAAGTGCAATTTCACTCTTTGGAAGGAAAAGTAGCCTGTAAATATGGTTTTACTGCAGCAATAGCGTCTCTGCTAAGAAGCCTTTGTTCAGACTTTCAAACTTTTAATATCTTATTAGCTGAACAGATGTAAAAAAAATTGCATTAATGACTTTAATATATTTTACGGGAAAGGCAATTCAAGACAGTTATATGATCTAAATACTACACATTGAAAGACAGAAAAGTAAGCCTGTTTTCTTTTAATGTAAAATATATGAAGAAAGCTCTGATGCCAGACACATATTGTTGTTCTTAGAAGAGAAATTCAAGAAAAAATCTTCACTTGTTCTCGTATTTTGGACATTAAAGTGAATATATTACAAAAAAGTAGTTTCAGCCATTCTTGCTTTCTGAGGTGAGAAAAACGTTTCATGTTTCTCTGCCATATTTTCTTTTTCTTTCAAGTGTTTTGGACTTATTTAATTAGTTCAAAGGGCGTAATCTGTTTGGCATTTTAAGTCGATTCACTTTCTGCATTGATTACCTTTTCAAACCGTTGCCACCAAATATTACAGCCTCGTATTAAAAAAATTTAATAATGAAGAATCTACATAAATGTATGCATGTTGCTCGCATTGTGATAAAACAACCGTACCTAGAACCATCCAATTTTGAATAACGTACTTCTCCTCCCGAATATGGACACCTGGAAGCCCTTGTTTTATTATCAATTTCACATTTCGTCAGACATTAAAGAATTTTTGATTAACAAACTCAACGATTTCAAAGGGAGGAATGGCAAAACTGTACGAAAAAAAACATTTTTATCTCCAGCTCGCGAGACTGTGTATCGAAAATTCTAAAGACACGTTGTTTTTAAAATTATTTTGCGATATTGCTGTTGAATTTAATTTTATGGTTTAACTGCGAAGAACAAGGTAGCTAATAAATAAAGGTAACACACAAAACGTTAAAAAACGCCTCTTTGGACGTAATTTAAAATCTGAAACCTTTCAGATTTTTTTTTTTTTAATTCTGCAAAAGAAAACCAGATTCCAAACATCTTAACATAAATAGGTTATTTCCTTAATTTGGTTTCTTTCTTTTCTTAATAAAATATTTATTCCAGCGAATTAATAATTTAATTAAATTTTATTGTTAGTTTAATTTATCATTTTAATTTTATTTCCTCTATAATTTTAAATTTACTCACACAAATTGTTTTTACGAACACTTACAATTTTTTTCTCGAAAGGGAAATAAGGTTTTACAAAATAAAAAATTCTTTTTTGTTTTGATAATTTTTACATACTTAACTTATTTTTACGAACTTGACTGAAATTGATATAATAGTGGTTCTGTTTTTTTCTTTTTCTGGTTTACAAGAAAAACTTTAAAAGAAAGCTAAAGCCTGCTTCAGAACGCAGTGAAACTAATTTTTATTGCAGTCGTTGGTTTAGAGTCCAGTAATACCAGTCGAAATACGTATAGTTATGATACTTTAACAAAAGATAAACGAAAGCCATGTATAGCAAGTAAAATCTCATGCATTAGTATACTAATATACACAAATGCTGTTATTTAAATAAAACGTATACTGAAAACCAAATTTTAATACTTCCAGAATGTCAATTCGAAGAACAATAAAAAACTTAAAGTCGAAAAACTCTCGAGAAACTGAGAAAGGCAATTATCTTCGGTGATAGTGCGTTAGTCCTTAAGCACGCCACCATTGAAAGCCTGGGCTGGAACGTCATCATATTCTAGGTCAAGGAACTACTGGTTTAAAATAAAATCTTCGGAGTACAAAAAGAGATATTTTGGAGATATTTCAGATAGTTTAAACTTATTTTCCCGCAAAGTGAAAAAGAAATTCTCAGAATAAACTCTGTTAATGGATATTAAAAGAAAATACAGTTGACTATCATTATAGGACCCATAAGTTCTACAGAAATACGACAGCGCTTTTAGGAAAGGTAGTTGTAGCAAAAAGGGATTTAAAATACTCTCATCACTTTG
>KK115682.1:672981-684476 GCA_000611955.2 Stegodyphus mimosarum
TTATTAAGGAGGGGCGCTACCACAAAGTTAAAGACAGATTCCCACAGTGAACTCTGTTCACATACATGAAACACAGGTGCAATTGACACTCATTGTAAGGCCCATGAGTCTTACAGAAATACTATAGCGCTATCGCGAAAGGTTGTTTTGGTAAAAATGGATTTAAAATAGTCTTATCAGTTTGGAGCATTTTGTAATCGTAATTGTAATGGCGTAGTCACTATAACGGGTTGCAATCATACCAAGTTTCGATAGGATTGGCCGTTATCCCAAAGTGGACCATTACACCACGAACGCATGATAAGAAGGCTGGAGAAATACCTTATAAATAGCCTTTATTTTCGCAATCGTTGGTCATAGACATATACTTCCAATTGAAAAAATGTTTTAAATTGAGCAAATATTCATGTTGTGCTATTTTTAAATTTAAATAAATCCGTTTTATAAAAGGTACAAAATCTAACTTTATTTCATACATTCTTCAGATCATAGAAGAATTTTATACTCGTTTTAAAAATTACATAAAACAATTGACACCTGTACGACAAAACACTATTTGACAGGGCTTTACACAAATTAAAAAGCGAAATGTTTGGATTTGTACGTCATTAAAACTAAATATTTGATTAGAAAAGTTTCTTTTATTAAAAGATTAAGTGACTAACATTTCTACGCAGATTATTCTGTAAAATATTGATTAAATATAATTTTCGTTCAAAATCGACATCTAATTCGTAGAATCTTACGGAATTCGAATTCTAGAAAACGCTGGCAGGCGCGTAATCAAATTGGCTATATTCGCACAAAACCAGTTTAGAATACAATTTTCATAGTTAAAAATTAAAAATATTTGTACATTAATACAATTTTGTCCTGTTACCAGATTATTATTCTAAAGTAATAAAATTTTATGAAAAAATTAATATCTCATTTTTGGACTTATAAATTACTTGCATGACAATTCTCTCGGCATGTCAAGTCTAACAAAGTTATAAATTAAAGAAAAAAATCACAAAAATTAAATAACAAAACATTATTACTGAATGGCATTCAAGGAAGAGTAGGAGACCCGCGGACCAGTTCCCGTGGGGTGCTCTCCTACAGAACTGGGAGCGGAACTGAGCAAAGTCATACTGTTATCTGTATGGTGCTCAAGGCTCCATCGAACGACAGGCGCAATCTTGCACTCCTTACCACGATGAATTTCATGGGTTTTTTCTGATGCTACTTACTGTGAGGCAAGTAAGATAAGCCACAACAACAGAAACACACTGCCATACATTAAGAAATTTACAGAATTAAAGAAAATAACTACTAAAAAGGGAATTTAGTATCGATAAACTATGAATATAAGAATTCTAGTAAAAATAAGCTAAGTTTGAAACACGTGATATAAGTAAGTCTGGAAAATTAAAAATAATATGCTCTGTAATAGCCCGTAAGGAAACGGAAAATTAATGTTCCTTTCTTAAACTAAATTAAGTAAGTCTGTCTGGGTAAGAAAATTTATGTCTCTTGTGCATTGCTGTAAAGCACTTCAACGTAAATATTTAAAACTTTTCTTATAAACGATGATTTATCTACTAATAAAGGGAGAATTAAAAGTGAATTCTTACTTTTATTATGTTAAATACAGCGACTAAAATACAAATGTAGTTAAGAATTTATATATTATATTCATTTCCGTTAACGCATTAACGTAATTTCAATTCGAACTTTATATTAAAAACTTATTGTAAAATATCTGTACGAATAATGAGTTGCCTCTAACATTAGATATTATTTGAAGTTATTTCGAAAGATGCAAAAATAAATGGAAAGCTCTTGAAACGTTAGTAGGGAACGCAATGTTGTGCTCGCTTCTGAAGTACTTTGCTGGTTATTAAAGGTTGTGATACAATAAAGAATGCATCTGATTTTTATGATGCGAAGATCGTGGAAGAACCTGTAAATAATCAGTAGTAATATTCACTAATGTAATAATTATGTCCACTGACAATTCATAAATATGGGCAAATATTATAATAATCATGGTCACGGTAATCCCTCCTAGAAGCAATATAAGGAGAGAATACTCGTAAAAAGTAGTTGTCAAATACTGTAATTCTATTTACCCGCTATTCTTGTACACAAGAATGTCTTAGATGGAATATGTTTACAATTACGTTGTAACTCCATGCCCGTATGTTGAGCATAGTAAATGTTATAGAAGGTTCAAAATTTTGATCTAGAGTGATTTGCTAGATGAATTTTGAGATTATTCTTCTGAAAACCTAATACTCCTCTTAGATCAGTGGCGGCAAACCTTTAATTCAGTGTATTAAAATTCGGAAAACCCTAGCTTAACTCTGGCGCCGTGTTATGTATAGAATCATTCGTCTACCATCCCGTCCACCAAGAATGCACTCGAACGCACCCAAGGTAAGCGCAACATATGTTGACATTGATGAGGCTGTTGCAAGAGACAAATATTAGTGTATTATGCAAATTTTGGTCTTTGTCGACGGCTCTGAAAAGTTGTGACTGGTGTCAATTGGTATCAGTTCCCGTGTCGCTTATGACACGCGTGTCATATGTTCACCATCACTCTCTTAGATGGAATATGTTTGCAATTACGTAAATGTGGAAGGCAGGGTGATTGTGAAGTGTTCCAACTACTCCAGTGTACCATTGAACTAGAGGACAGGCATGCAGGGAATATAGCTATATAAATACAGCTATTATGGTATCATACGCCAAGTCATGTACTTTAGTGCAAGAATTAGGAATTGTTATGCTTGGTAATGTATTGTAATTCGACATCATGTGCAGCATCGCTACCTTTGATTGTACACCACAGTCATAAACGCCTTCAGAGGTGTCAAGAATGTTCCTAGATGGCGAGATGAATGGCTTAATTCTAACAGGGTCGATGCTGACAGGAGATTCCTAATAGGGTCGGTACTGACTCCTTGGGGGTCGATGAAATTTTAAAGAGGGTCAATGATAATCAAGGTGTCAACTGGGGATCGACAGCCGAATATGCCTGAGCAGTCAACTGGTACAGCCAAGATCTCATTGATTACAAAAAATGTTCATGAAATTAATAATTAATTTTTACTGATATAAAGCTGTATCGTGTATTAATAAAGAAGTCATCTGAAATAAATATAAGAGAGAAAACACAAAAATTATTTAATTATTTGAAACTCAATAATAATTTATAAACATACAATTTTTTTTGGTCACATAAGTCCATGGTAAACAAATAAAAAGGAAGAATGCAAGGAAAAGGCTAAATAGTTTTGATCGAGATTATTTAAAAATAAAGCAATATTAAAAAGATAGCAATACATCCAGCGGAGCAATAACATTAAATTAAAATCGAGCTTTTGTAAAATTACAATGAGCGATTTGTTCCTGAAAACTTGTTTATATTTGTAAAATTAAAAATAATAATAATACAAAAATTAATTAAACATTAATATAATGAACCATTTTTTTCAAAACTTTTGTTCGTTTCTTAATCTAATTGATATTTTGAAGTTATTTATAAGCAATTACTTATATTATGATTATGCTGCATACTGTGTATTACAGAGATGATGTAAGTGGTGGATAAAGTAAACCATACCTTTAAAAGTTGGCGATTAAAAAAAATGTTGGAAATCTCTGATTTAGCATAATCTTTTCTGAAGATGTTCGCCCTTTTGTTTCAACATATGGTAGTCGCATACGTATCTGAAAGCATCAGAGCAATAGAAAGAGTAATGTTTTATGCTTCGCCATGATAATTATAAGGTATTTTCTCCCTCCTACCAGTGTGTCTTCGTGGTGTAAAGCAGCACACTTGGCGCGTATTCGAGATGTCCAAGTTCGAGTCCCGGCGAGAACATTGCGGATTTCTTCAGTTTCCTCACATCACAAAATTCTAAAACAAAATTCTACAGACGGCGCCCGAACTAAAAACGTGATCGGCAATAATTCTGGTCCAACCAGATTTGTCGACTGGGTGTCTCAGTTTCCTTCTGCTCTTTAAAAGGGGGATTATAAAGCGTGTTTTCTCCATTCTCCCAGTATGGCTTTGTGCTGTAACGGTAGCACACTCGGCGTATATCCAAGAGGTCACGGTTTGAGTCCCGGCGAGGGAATTGCTCATTTTTCTTGTCTCCTGCTTCTAAATAACCTAATGTCTTTACACAACGTGCTACGAGATGTAATACGCAATGTTTCACAGTTTCCGGATGGCCACCATACCTGTTTCTTCACTGGTTTTCGCATTCAATGGGTTTTTGTGATTTCTGGAGTGATGTTACCCCATTCTTCTTGAAGCAACGATTTTAATTGTTGTTTTGAAGAAATGGTGTGTTTGCGAATTCTTGATTCCGATTCTTGCTAAATATTCTCTATGGGATTTAAGTCTGGAGATTGTGGTGGTGTTTTTATTATTTCAGGACAGTTATACAGCAGCCAGAGTCTAACGTTCAAAGCAGTGTGCTTGGGGTCATTGCCCTGGTAGAATTTAAAATCGTTATGAAGGTTCAATTTTCGTACTGAAGATTTCAAATTTTGATTTAATATGCCAATATACTTGTACTGCTCCATTATACTGTCAATAAAAACAAGATTACCAACTCCAGCGGACGACATACACCCCCATACCATAACTCCTCCTCCACCATGTTTTACTGTTGGCACCAAGTTCTGTTTGCGAAATTCTTCTCTGGGTTTTCTCCACACCAAGATTCTACCGTCAGAACCAAATATATTAAATTTACTCAGATCAGCAACTATAACTTCATTCCAGTAATCAAAATTCTTATTTATGTTGGATTTTGCGAAAGCCAGTCTGAGTCTTTTCACTTACGAAAAATTTTTTCCTGGCTGCTCTTCCGTCATATCCAGTAGATCGAATTACTCTTATAATAGTCTCAGGATTAACAATTACTCCATATAATGCTTGTAAATCAGCAGCAACTTTAGGAGCACTCATTCTTGGATTTTTTTTAATATTTCAAAAGATAATTCGCTTTATTCCATTGGATAGCTTTGATGGTCGGCCAGGTCTTCTTTTATCCTGAATCATATGATTCTTTTTATATCATTTAATGATACTGAAAACAGTTGAATGAATCAAGTTAACTGTTTCAGCAGTTTCTCTAATAGATTTTCCACGTTCAATATACAAATTAATAACTAATTTTCGAATTTCAGGCAAAGTTTATTTTCGTTTAGCATTAGTGGCTGCACAAAGCTAAAAAACACAAAAATTTCAAAACAAACTGGAAAGAAATAATGCAGACAATTTTATAAATTATTTCCAATTGCTTTTGAGTAAAAATAAAAAAACCCAAAAATATTTTTAGACGATTTTTGTTGCATAGTCTAATGGTGTTCCATCACTTATGTGAGCCATTTTTTGCTCCGTTCTAAACAATTGTATTTTTATTAAATTAATATTTTAATATTTTGAGAAAATGTATGTTATGTAATAATTGTTACTAAATTTAAGTATGAAACACACCCACAAAATTTTTTACATTTTTTTTAAATTTATTTTATTACGGTTTCCTTTTGTAAAGCACAAGTGTCCCATCACTTTTGTGAGACACTGTATATATGTAGGATCGGTACTTACTATCTAGGAGTATGATGTCTGTAAATTTATTTCAGAGATGGTTGTCTAGGGGTTCTCAATAATTAATCCGATTTATGGGAAACTCGAAGATTTAATAAAAACGTGAATAGTTGCTACAAACTACAAAGTGATTAAATTCATAGAAGGAAATAGATGAGATTCTTTACAGATGAATACAAATCAGCGTCTTTTACATTCAAACGTCTTTCAGTCGTGTTACCGTCTTAACGGCGGAATCGTCTGCGTTCTACCCAGCGAAAAAAGAGTTCTTTCGCACAGCTTGCGGAATCATCTGATTATTATCGTCGATGCCATCCCATACATATATATCACATTTGTTTGTATAGTCATATAAGGTTATAGAGGACTGTATTTCTGCTTTAGGAATAAAGTTTAAATAATAACAAAGCTTCAATTATTACGTGCATTTAAAATATTAGTATTAAAATTATATTGTTATTTTGATATTTTAGAGTAATGACTTTCTTATACGTTTTTCATTAAATAAGATCAGTTTTATAACACTGAATAAAAATTTCCGAAAAATTATTATAATAATCCAAATGCGCATAAAATGCTTTCTGACAAAATATTTCCGTAATTTTATCATGCCCGACTAAAATTTCTTTGACTCATATATGCTGTATAGAGCTGAGTTCTAACTGGACAAGTAAGATAGCAGGTTAATTTATTTGTTAATTACCTGTCCGGTTAGAATCTGATACTTAATTATCAACGTGATCTTTCTTAATTTATTGAACATAATTTAATAAGATTTTGGATATTTTAAGATTTATTATATGGATATCTAAATTTAACCAGGGATCTTCACAATATGACAAAAAAATTTAATTTCTGGTGCAAGCGAATAATTAACTAATACGAAAACAGAAATGAACATTCACATAATACTAGTACTTGTTTGTGTATTGGGCGTCAGTCATTGTGAGTGGAGTTAGTTATTTACACGGCATGTCACTGATGGCGTGCCAGATAAATAACTGACTCCAGTGAAGTGTTGAAGGGAAACCCCAGTGTCTTCCTCCGGCAGGAAGTGTAATTTGTTACCCACATACTCTCCTGAATCATCGTATTTCAGTGCATCCTACAGGTAAAGCACTTCGTCACTTCCGGCACTACTGCACCCCCCTCGCTAACACGTCACAGTTACTGAAAGCTTTTCACTAATTCGAGATTATGCCTCCGAATATATAAGTACTTTTTCCTCTGTTATGCGCCTGTATTAGTTATTAATAGATATTATTGTTCTACACTCGACGAAAACATCAACGAGATTGTTAGTATTATTTGTTATACAGCAGCATTTAAAATGCACGATTATCTAATTCAAATAATAAAGCAATTTTCTGGGTAAATCATGTGTTTGTAAACGTTAAGATGTGATTAAGTGGTAGAAGAAACCAATGCTATTCCTCTAACTCTTTGATCATGATAAATTCGGACTGTAAACTGTAACACGGCGATCTTTAGTTTGTAAGGTTTTAGTTTAAATTAACAAAGTTTTATTTTAATTTGCCCTTTTCTATCTGTTCTCATTTCAACTTCCCGTTAGAAGAAGCGCGCGTTTCAGCTTTATGCTAATTTGAAGTGGAGCTAAGTTCTATTTAAACGACAGATAGAAACCTCTCAGTGTGAGAGAGCTTTTAGTCTCAAACCACTGTTACTCTGCTCAACGTTCGCCTGACCAGCTAGTATTCAAATTCTAAGCCGTAGCGCTGTTACGCTATTACTTATTGAAGAAATTTTAAGTGCGTTAGTATTAGTTAAATCTTGCTACGCACCCTTTAGCACAGAGCCAACCTCGCGTTTATAGCTCTGTGAGCAACAACTACTTAATTTCTAATTAACTTTAGGTTAAATTAAATTTGATTGTTCAGTTTAAACCCAAGTGGCGAAACCTGCTATAAATTAACCTGCTATCTTACTTGTCCAGTTAAAACTCAGCTCTATACAGCATATATGAGTCAAAGAAATTTTAGTCGGGCATGATAAAATTACGGAAATATTTTGTCAGAAAGCATTTTATGCGCATTTGGATTATTATAATAATTTTTCGGAAATTTTTATTCAGTGTTATAAAACTGATCTTATTTAATGAAAAACGTATAAGAAAGTCATTACTCTAAAATATCAAAATAACAATATAATTTTAATACTAATATTTTAAATGCACGTAATAATTGAAGCTTTGTTATTATTTAAACTTTATTCCTAAAGCAGAAATACAGTCCTCTATAACCCTAATGACTATACAAACAAATGTGATATATATGTATGGGATGGCATCGACGATAATAATCAGATGACTCCGCAAGCTGTGCGAAAGAACTCTTTTTTCGCTGGGTAGAACGCAGACGATTCCGCCGTTAAGACGGTAACACGACTGAAAGACGTTTGAATGTAAAAGACGCTGATTTGTATTCATCTGTAAAGAATCTCATCTATTTCCTTCTATGAATTTAATCACTTTGTAGTTTGTAGCAACTATTCACGTTTTTATTAAATCTTCGAGTTTCCCATAAATCGGATTAATTATTGAGAACCCCTAGACAACCATCTCTGAAATAAATTTACAGACATCATACTCCTAGATAGTAAGTACCGATCCTACATATATACAGTGTCTCACAAAAGTGATGGGACACTTGTGCTTTACAAAAGGAAACCGTAATAAAATAAATTTTAAAAAAATGTAAAAAATTTTGTGGGTGTGTTTCATACTTAAATTTAGTAACAATTATTATCTGTATTATTATTTTCTGTATCCCTCCCGAGTTGGGAAGTGGCTGTATAATTGTGGTTTAATAAAAGAGGATTTTAAATCCCTATAAAGTGCAGTTCTTCTACCACATAATCACAATATTCTACTACAGAACTTAGCTGGAACAAGATCAGGATCGTGTAAAGTGTTTGACGAAGATGTTTGCCAAAATTATGCACCGAACACTCAGTCCTGACAAGTTTAGTCAAAAATGCGTGAATGCATTTTATTTACATAACAGATATTTCTCAGTCTTCATACCTCTACATGCGCTAACTCTGTTGATTTCTGAAGAAATAATTTAATTTTGCTTTAAAAAGGACTCTTGTTTTGTTTAATTTGTTTCAATCAAATTTACTTGGTATTTAAATTTACACTTTTAAGTGCTGCCCATCAAAAGTGCAGTCTTCCGTTTTATATAGTGCAATAGATACAAAAAGAGAAGCACATTTATAAACAAGATATTAAAAAATAAATTTAAGCTGATGTTAAAAAATAATAAAAAAATTTTACGCCTAAAGAGGCTTTTTTAACGTTTTGTGTGTTACCCTTATTTACTAAATATCACTTTCTTCTCACTCAAAACATAAAATTCAATTCAACAGCAATATCACAAAATAACTTTAAAAGTCCATATCTTTGGAATAGTCTCACGCGCTGGAGATAAAAATGTTATTTTTTCGTACAGTGTTGCCACGGCTCAAGGGGAAATCGTTGCGTTTCTTAATTAAAAACTCATAAAGGCTTTACAAAATATGAAATAGATGATAAAACAAATTCCAAATTTCGGCTTCCAGATGCCCATATTCGACTGGAGGACTACATTATTCAAAATTAGATGTCTCTAGGTACCGTTGTTTCTTTACAGTGAGAGAAAAAAATATATATTCATGCAGATTCTGCATTATTTGATATTTTTCAATATATGCATGGCTCTAATAATTGGTGGCAACAATTTGAAAAGTGAAAGGCCACAAAACGTCAAAACGAAATTAATAGCCCTTCTGGGCTAACGCCGTTTGACCTAATTAACATAAATTTAAAACTGATGCTGAATTTTAAGTCTAAACGGCTAACACACCAATTTATTTTTAACCTGTTGGCAATTTATAGTCCTCAATAGATATTTAACTACAAATGTAAAAATACATCAAATTTAAATAAAAAATTAATTAAGTCACTCCTGGTGATTTACAACTAGAATTACCGCACAAACTAAAACTTTATAAGGTATTTTCCCCCTTCTTTCTATATACCTTCGCGGAGTAATGATGGCATACTCGGCGAGTATTCGAGAGGTCCAGGTTCGAGTTCCGGCGAAGGTCATTTCTCACGTCTCCTGTTTCAAAATTACCTAATGACTCTACAACTTTAGTTCTATTAACACAAAAAATTACAACACAAAACAAAACAAAGTTCTGTTTCAGAGCTAAATGCTTTTTTAGTCTACAATATCTCAAACCTGATAATCCACTTATTAATGCCACAGCATTTTATCTTCAGTCTATATAGTAGGACCATGAAAGAGCGGCGATGCGGTAGACATTCTACATGAAACTGAACTCTTAACTATGCCGTTTGAGCGAAAACTGTGACATGAGTCAAGAAAGGCGGCCTAAATAGAGTTTAAATTTAACTCAAAAGGTAATTTTAGTAAAACTTCAGAAAAACTGTCATAAAGTTTAATAGAAAAAATTAATTTTTAGAATATAATACCTAAAACGTATTCAGTATAATAGTAGAACAAAGTGAATATGGACATAATATAATAATATGAAAGATTTTCATTATTAGTTGCACCAAAAGTTTAAAGCTATTAACGGCAAAGCCCCATTTTATATCCTAAATCAACTCAGAAGAGTTGGAGTGAACCCGAAGTAGCTAGCATTATTAACAGAAATGAAATTCACATCGGCCAGGCTAATGCCAATTCAGACACAGCCAGAGTGGCCAAAGAAACTATCATTGTGTTTGTGTAGGAACTCCTGCTCCATATATCATATTTCCTAGATATTGCGACTTGAGATTTTTCTACGCAATGCAAAACCGTTTATTAAGTTGCTGACTTCAAAATCCACATTACAACAAAAACGAGATGAAGCACTTACGTTTTACTAGAGAGGTTAACTCTTGAAAAGAAAGGCAAAGAAAAGTTTGGAGGAAAGACAGTAGAACTATAACATGACTACGTTTCCTAACAATGTGCTGCTTAATCAAATTTACAAATTATTTGTCTCTATTATGTAAAACTGAATGAAATTGAATGAAAGTTCTTAGCTACCGTATACATATACATTGAGTCTCCCCAGTTTTAGAATTAACTTTTTAATAGAACTTAGCAAATCCGGAAAACGATAAATGACGTCATATATTATTATGACATTTCAACTCACTTTTCCAAAAATTGCATCCGTTAATGAAAAATTATTTTTATACTGTTAATTGCTTACTTTCATACCACGTGCATCCGCGGTTATAGATTAGGGAGTTAGCAAAACGTATTGATAAAATTTTGATATGATGGGATACAGAGCAAAGGAGACATTTGAAATATTGAATAAAGCATATGCAAGTGAACTATTAGCGCGATTCACAGTTTTTCTGTACTACGGTCGGTCTCGGCATGAACATGTTGATCAAGGAATGTTAATCTTCTCTGTCGTGAACGAATTAGGACATCAGAAAATTCCATAACTGCTGCTGAAAAATCATCACCCATATCTTCGAATAACAGCTGATGAGATTACTATAGGTAGAGAATCTGCTTCAAAAAATGTACTGGTAAAGTTGAAAAACAAAAACGGTTTTCTCGCTTTGTCCTTGATGCATTTATTGCGCAATGCAAAGAAAGTGAAATTTTTCCATGTCATAACTTGATCAAAATGGCAGACATTGATCCTGATGGTTTCAAACAAACTGCAAATCCAAGCAAAATTTATCTGCTTGGATTGGAGAAGGTGTAACAGAATTACAGAAAATTCAGCTTTAAAAATCTGGAATAACGATCATGTTGGTAGACAATTTTGATTGGAAATGGATAATTCACGAGAATTTTGTTATGAGGAAAAGATGGTTAGCTTTCTATTTTATAGTCAT
>KK115682.1:684522-714373 GCA_000611955.2 Stegodyphus mimosarum
TAGGAGTAAATTTCAGAAACAGCGTTAGGTCTGAAAATAGTTAAGCTTGATAGAATAAGAATAATGCTTTCTCAGAGTTACGTTCTCATCAGTTACTTTTTAAGAGAGAAAATATCCCATTTTTCAAGCACTGCTTCCTTCGCTAGGGTGGCTTGGTGGTTTATTTTATTTTCGCTAAACTGAAGTGTTCCCTCAAAGATCATTATTTTAATAATTCAAAATTTAAAAAATTGGAATAATTAGAATAAAGAATTTGAAATTTGAAAAATCCACAACCAGAGATACTGTCTCAAATGATGAATTCTGTGAGGAAATTAAGCAGCTGCATAAATTCCAATCATCGTCATCAAGTTTTACAAAGCTCACACAATTCATTATTCAGCCTTTATTTTCGCAATCGTTGGTCACAGACATATACTTCAAAAAAGAAATGTAAATTTCGGAAGATTTCCTAAATTTCATTTTGTCAGGACTGAGTGTTCTGTGCATACTTTTGGAGAACATATTCGTGAAGTAGTTAAAGTCCTGATTTTGAACAGGGAGCTGAATGCAGCTATGTTCTGTGGTAGAATACTGTGGTTAAGTGGTAGAATAACTTAAAATCCTCTTTTAATAAACCACTATTCAAATAATTTAAAGTAAAGTTAAATAGAAATTAAGTAATCGTTGCTCACAGGGCTATGAACGCGAGGTTGGCCTCTATGCTAAACGATCAATGGTGCGTAGCAAGATTTAGCTAATACTAAGCACTTAGATTATTTCAATAAGTAATAGCGTAACAGCGCTAAGGCTTAGAATTTAAATGCTAGCTAGTCAGGTGGACGTCGAACAGAGCCGCAGTGATCTGAGACTAAAAGCTCTCTCACCCTGAGAAGTTCCTCGCTAACCTTTAAATAACAAACTTGGCTCCACTTCAAATTAGCATAAAGCTGAAACGCGCGCTCATTCTAACGGGAAGTTGAAATAAGAACAATAGGAAAGGGAAATTAAAATAAAACTTTGTTAGTTTAAACTAAAACCTTACAACTTTTTCTGTAAACTTTCAGTGTATAAAATAGGTTTTCCTTGTGAATAGTAGAATTATTGTTATTTCTTTGAATTTATTTTAGTTAAAACTTTTAACTTCCCTAAAATGTATAAATTAAAATTTCAATTGTCCGTGTTCGTGCTTTTCACATATCACGTAAATTTATATACATTTTAAAACAATTAAATAAACTCAGGCGAAGAGATTTGAATTCTCGTTCAAGAATAGTAAATTTTTAAATATTTTTTAACAATTTTAATAAATCAAATAAAACAAGTCTCGAAAGGAAAAAGAAAAAGTAAATACATTTAAGAATTTGCGATAAATTTGTTTTCTTAGTGTAATGTGTAATTTTATTCGTTTTTACATATTAAATATTAAAACCAAAATCTATTTTAGACAAGACATATATATTTGCGGTTATAAAGTATTTCCCCCACCTTCTCCGCATGCCTTCGTGGCGTAGTGGTCAGCACGCTAGGCGCGTATTCCACAGGTCCGTGGTTCGATCCCCGGCGAAGGTACTGCACATTTCCCATGTCTCCTGCTTCAAAATAACCTAATGACTCTACAAGTGGTGCCCGAAGAAAAAAAGATGGTGGATGATGATTCTCTGCCACCAGGATTCAGTTCAAGTTTACAATTATTTGGGATTCAGTTCAAGTTACAATCAGTGGGCGACTGAGTGCCCTGAATCTCAGTCGCCCTTAAAAGCGGGGAGTATATAAAGTACTTTTCCCACCTTCTTCGCATGCTTTCGTGGTGTAGTGGTCAGCACGTTGGGCGCGTAGTCCAGAGGTCCGTGGTGCGAGTCCCGGGGAAGGTATTGGTCATTTTTCCTCTCTCCTGCCTTCAAAAAATACCTAACGTCTCTGCACGGTAGGTTTAAAACAAACCTGTCCGTTAGCTGAAAGCACATTAAAAATGTCACTAACAATCTTCCAAAATATTGTTCCGTACCGAATACCAGAGACATGCTGTCAGCTGACCAGCATTTCTTGGTAGTAACACTTTCCAGTTAACTTTTTATCTAACCAATAAAAGCTGTATATTATAGTTAATATCATTTTACCTTTTTGAGCACGTGCGACATTCGACTGCAGGCTGACTTTTCCGAATCGATGAGTTCAGCATTATTATGAACTAATTTAACAAAGAATTTGAAAAATTTACATAAAGCATTTTATCTCTATATTTATTATGTTACTGATTTGAAATGTGTGGTGTTAATAATTATGTTAGTTTTAAACATTTTTTCATTATGAATGGAAATAAAATAACAATAATATTTTAGTTAGAAAACAACAACAAAAACAAAAGAAAAATACGTCAGTTACAAAAGGAAAAGCAGCATGTCTTATGAATACATCTCCAACTGATAAAGACATAGCGAATACCTCATTTCTAAGTTCTTATTGCCCACATTTATAGAAAAACCGGGCTTTCAATGGGCCGTATTAGAAGTAGCTCTCATGTGCTAGAACGTTCGTTTTCCTTTTTCTGATATTCCTGTCTTTGCCGTATGTTCTTGATAAAAGACAGTTGATTGCAATACATTTAAATTCTTTCACGGATTTTATGAGAGATTATTAGTGACATGCTCAACTAAGGGTATTTTTAATTCGTAATAATATCGGAATTCTCTCAAAACTCCAAGTCGTTTTTTTTTTGGTTAAGGAGTTAATGACATCAATTCATCAAAACATCCTCTGTCACCTTCTCGAAGGAAAGCTTTGTTTCAGACTTATATAAAAATCAAGTATCTTTAAACATCTTATTTTCATTGAGCCGGACACTCGCGTCGAGAGATATTTGCACGTTAAGCTCAGTAATTGGTTGGGAGAAGTCGTACGTCATTATTTACCTCTGCTCTAAAAAGATAGCATTAGCTTGTAGAGTCATTAGGTTTTTTTCTGAAGCAGGAGACATGAAATTGTGCAATTCCCTTGCCGGGACTTCAACCTTGACCTCTCGAATACGCGCCGACTGTGCTAACTTTACACCACAAAGGTATGCTGGAAGGAGGGACAGAATACCTCCCCCTTTTAAAGGGTGACTGGGGATTAGGGGGCTCCATCGACAAATCCTGGTGGGAAGGAATTAGTCCACCACCTTTTGTATGGGCGTCACTGTAGAGACATTAGATTTTTGTGAAGCAGGTGTATATGAAAAAAGAGCAACGCCTTCGCCGGGACTGGAATCTGGATCTCTCGAATACGCGCAGAGTGTGGCGTATTCGACCATAAAGGCATGTTGGAAGGAGGGAGGAAATACCTCATAAGTGAACCGCCAAGCCTTTTTCGATGAAAAATGTTTCTTTCCGATGCATTCTATGAAACTTTTAAATAGGTTGCATTTGTTTATCTATGAATGCTGTGCATAGTTTTGTATGACATATTTAGCTGTTTGGAAATGTAATTAAATAAGGTATATTTTGCAGAGTATTCAGAATTGTCATCCCTTACCTACGCAATTGTATAATATAAATTCAAAAACAGGCAATAGCCTCTTATTTCTTAGTCCTATAAATAACTAGAATAGTATTTACTTAACGTACATTACAATTATAGGATCCGGTCTTCTTCGGGAACATACAGTTACCGGACCTCTAAAAGACAGCCCATGACCTTTCACTGTGTCTTATACTAAATGCCACAGAGATAGGGAAAGGGCGTAAAGAACCATTTTATTAATTCAAGTAAAGTTTAACAGACGGCATCAACTTGTGCTTACAGAATCCAACACTTTTGGCTTAAATCAAAGATGACGGCTAAAATTAAAGTTAATGAAGTGTAGCCTAACGGTTTTACAGTTTAATTAGGGCGCAAGCTTGTTTTGATCGAAGTCAGCGTAAACAAACCTAATGGCAAAAATAACTCAACGCTGCAGAATTCTAATCGCTGGAGAATCAAAGTTAGCAACGCAGCCTTCCAGCAGGCAGAATGTGCTCTGATTTTACCCTCCAAAATCTTCCTTTAGGTACTTCCTTCTTTTTACCTAATTTGAATATTGCATGCGCTGGAAATTTATATTCTTGCAGCGAACTGAACCGAGGTTTGATAGAAAAGCAATATAGCTTAAAATAATGCGTGAGGAAATTAAAATGAACCTTACACGACAATTTATTTCACTTAGTTAACCGCGATAAAAGTTTTTCTTTTCTTCTTTTTTTTCCAAAGGAGCGTTAGTTCAGAAGGGCTATTAATTTCGTTTTGGCATTTTGCGTGGATACACTGTAAATGTTTACATCATTTTCCAAACAGTTACTGCCTAATATTATTGTCTTGTCTTATATTTAAAGAAATTAAATAATGAAGAATCTGCATAAATGCAAGTATGTTTCTCGCATTGTGATAAAACAACGGTACCTAGAGCTATCAAAATTTGAATAACGTAATCCTCCTCCAAATATGAGCATTTGAAAGTTCAAATTTGGAATTTGGAATTTGTTTTACTATCCATTTCAGATTTTGTAACACTTAACGACTTTTTGATTAAGAAACTCAATGATTTCGAAGCGAGCAATGGCAACACTCCACACAAAAAAAAAATCTCCAGCGCGCCAGACTATGAATCGGAAATTCTAATTATATGCTCATTTTAAAAATAATACTTTCAATAATACTGTTGAACTGAATTTTATGGTTTAAGTGCGAAGACTGTGATATTTAATAAATAAAGGTAATACAGAAAACGTTAAAACAACGCCCCTTTGAACATAATGTAAAATCTGAAAGCATTGAGGTTTTTGTTTTTTGTTTTTATTTATTTTATTATTATTATTATTTTTACTTTGCAGCCGTCAGAAGAACAAAATAGATAGACAAAAATATCATTATGTTGAGCTGATGTTTTGGCTTGGTTTATGTGATTACGGGAAACCTCGAGGGCTATCTGGAATGACATTCCCTAAGGAGAGGGATGCCTTTGTGGAGAACTTTCTAAAGAAAACTGGCTCGTACACACATTACACATTGAACTGATCTTTAGTTTAAGATTCGTAATGGCAAAACACAAAGAGTGGAAGGTATTTTCATTGTCCCATAAATATTTACGGATGCTTTTGTTTTGGTACTTTAATAAGGTGATGAAGATGGCCATTAGGTAACCAACAATAGACAGATGGCCATTTATTAGCTTTAAAATAATCGGTTGAAATTAATTTCTTGTCGAAAACCAGAGTTCTTGAATTTCCATCTTCGAATGATTGTAAACTTCTAATCTAAAAACAAACTTGATTGATCTAATTCAAACTTGTTGTCAACAGTTTGACAACTGCAATGTAGTGTGTAACGCAAGCAGCTATTAGTCTAAATGTTTCCAGTTGGTTTGTCAACGAATGCGAAAAGTCCGCCCTCAAACTTCAACTCTCGCGATTCGAATCATAAACCCTAATCGAGCAAATCCCCCCTCTCTCTTCAAGGTATCAAAAATATCATAAAAACCGATAAATGATTGACATCTCGAATGAAATGCTAGGCGCACTCGGAACAGTATTTCTCTCTCCACTCCGTGCGACTTCCTTTATTTTGTGCCGACGCTAATCAAAAGCATCAAACAGAGCTCAAACCCCGCCCCTTTTTCGGCTCCCGACGCACCCACACGCCCCGCTCGGCAAGCGCACAACTCCGAACGGTGACGAACGGAGCCGCCGGTCCGCGTGCAATCATCCTGGTAGCCGAGATATAACCCACACGAAGCGGCATCCGAAGCTAACGGACAGTCGGTGGAGGGTCTCCGAGATTGAAGCCGTGTGTAGTTTGACACTGGTCAAGCTAATGTTTGGCTCTAATGAATTTGCTCGCGAGTATTCATGTAAAACTGCAGATTAGAAATATGATTGAGATGGCTAGTTTGAATTAATCGATTAAACCAGAGACAAGTGATTATTAAAAAAAATTAATTTTTGATATAAGTGCATTGATGCTGCTATAATATAATTAGCTTGCGAATCATAGTGAAGAAAAACTGTGCAAGAATTGAATTAGGTTTTATGAACAGTATGGAAAAGAGCCAGTCTCATTTTTATCAAGCATAAAATAAAATAAATAATATTCATCTACGTTTATACTTTTCATCAAAGCTGGAAGATTCGAACTCTTGCCCATTTAAAATGAAGATACACCACTAGCCTTTAATAATTTTTTTCATTGCAAACAAATTATTTTTTTAAAATTCTGTGCAAGCTTATAGACAATGTTTCAGTTCATAATCAAAAGTATAAAGAGAAATATTTGCTATACTTGACAGGTATTAGAACAAATTTACTGCAAAACGCTACTAAGTAATATAATGTTATTAAGAAAAATATTGCTGCTCTTTTGAAATGAATTCACGTCTTTAAATTTTACAATGATTAATTTGGAAATAAATACCATAAGACATACTAAGCGTTTCATTATTTGTCAATAGACCTAACTGCTTGAGGAAATTCTGCCTGGAAAATTTTCTTTTTGAAATATCGGGAAAATGTAGTACTATTAGATTGAATGGCTAGAACTTAAAAACTCTTTTATCAACAAAAAGGAAAAGAGGTCAAATTTATTAATTTATTGTGCAATGATTCTTCAAAGGAGCTATTTCAACTTTAAAAATCTGCATCTAGATCAGACATTACCAGAAATTAGAAAAGGACGTACATTATGCAAGAGATTGGTTAACTCTATATACCTTATTAAAATGCTAATGAACTCTTTGATATTTATGAAAGAATAAAAACTCGAATCCTCCTTCAATAATCAGGAAAACTACTTCAAAGGCTCTCTGGAGACCTGCAGTTTATCTTCCATTCCAAAAATACTAAAGTATGAATTCTCACTGAAAGCATCACATTGACTAAATATTTCTTTTAAGGTACAGAAATCACAGCTGAATAAGAAGACACCGATGTCTCAACAACAGTCACCCTTTTACTAAATTTTGCAGAATTAATGATACTTCTCCGTTTGGGAAAAGAAATTATTAAGCAATAAAGATCTTAGTCTGGTAAAGAGCCATCAAAATACGAATACTAAAGCCATCAAAATACGAAGCATCACCACGCAGCGAACTCCCTCATGACCAGACCGTCTCCACCCCCAGATAAAGTAAGGGGTCAGCTGGAAGGGGTGTGCAGAACAGGTTCTACGCCACCACCGCGTGGCCTGGGATTCTGCAGAGAAATGGGCAGCGCTTTCAGAGTAGTCACTCCGAAAAGAGTGGAGAAAGGTAAATACTATTGTTATTTTGTTTATTAAAGCATTACTAGTGCATAAATAAAATGTTGCTCTTTAATGGAAGCAGAATATTAATAACTTGAGTGTTTATAAAATTTTTCTAAACTATATGACTTTGAATATGATATAAAGATACAGGAGTATGAAACTTTTGAAATCTTTGATCGAAGTAGCGAGTATTCAGATATTTCGATTAATGAAAATACCTGTCATTATAATAAGTCTTTCTTTTATATAAAGCAATTTCGAAGAAAAGAAATTGAAAATGGTTTTGAGAGTAAATGGCTAGCTTTTTAGTTTTCTGTTTCTTCTCCTTGCAGTTCTTTATTGTTTTTCCTTATTATTATGACTAATTTATTTTTCTGCTTTAGTTCGCGATCTTCGTTTCATTCTGAAAGATAACTAATCGTTCTTTGTTCATTTGCTCTTTTTTCTCATAATGTTTTACTTTCTTTTTTATCACGATATGTATAACGCAGATAATTTATGACGATTGCTAGCGAAATTAACAGAGTTTTTGCTGTTTGAGTTACGTAAAAATGTAATCATTGCAAAACATGATATGCGTATATATAGTTAATTTCCTGTGAACTAGTTTTAGCATTTAAACTTTTTATATTATTATTTCTAAATTGAAGAGACCAATCTATGCGTGTTGTTTATTATTACTGTGTACCATTTTTAATGAGAAAATCTACGTTTGTCAATAAAATGATCATTTCAGTATTCTCTTTACATTCAGATAGTAATAGAAATACATCAATCTCATCATGTTCTCATTAGATCAATAAGCATATATTTACTGATAGTATCATTATGTGAAGAATTTTTTTTTTACATTTCATATTGTTTACAGTATTTCTGATAAAAACACGAGACTAATCTATCTTTACTGGATGGAATTTTGTTAATTAAGAAACATTACGCAGTTTAGGAAGAAATAACACTTTACAACGTAATATAATTTCAAATTAAATACGTATTAAAATTAACTGGGCGAAAAAGATGACACATTATTTTATCTTCTGTTGCAAGAAAGTACTTTAAACTATTAATTGAAAGATAAAATGCTTTTGGCTTTTAGTTGAAATAGATTATACTAATATTTTCTACCATATAAATAAACTAATATAGTAATTATAGGATCATGACCATTCATATAGAAAGAATGTTAGTGACTCTAATATTTCAATTAATGAAAGTAATTTACATTTGTGAACTCCTAATTTGAAACATTGTTTTCCAATGCATATACAACTCAGTAAAATAAATTTTATTATCACATTTAAATTGCTTTCTTTGTCATAAGAGTTTAATTTTGAATAGTCTTTTGCATAAGAAAATGAGGTATAACACATGATGTTTATTCAAAATTCGATAATAGCATGTAATACCTAAAATAGTAAATTTTTAAATAAAAGCTTAAAATTAATTTTTTTTAAGATTTTACAAGTGACGGTGAAAGAATTGTGTAAACCGAGAAACATAAAGTACCATGTACTAAATCCTCTAATTTATTAAAAGGAAGAATATACATACTACTTTGTAAAATGCATAACAATGTTGAGTTTCTCCAATAGAATTTGCTCCTCTTATTACTATCTTATTATTGCGCTCCTTTTTTCTTTAGGGTAAATTATTATTACATTATAGATGTGTTGAAGTTCTATTCTATTCTTAATAAAAGGGTTTCTCCTATAGCATGTAATATTTTAACATAACATTTATGGCTATTGCTATTAAATTGCCAATATACATTTTCGATAAGAATTGAAGAATAAAAGAATTACTTTGTTCTTCAGATGCCAAATGAAATTGATTTTTAAGTCAATTTTTAGAAATACATAAAAGGAAGTTTAGAAAATTGCACAAGTTTCAGCAAAAACGACGCTTCTTCATGGGTACATACCTTGTCTTACCCTCTTTGTGAAACTCATTAGCTCATAAGACACTTCACTCACGTTGCCAGTACTTGCACTATGTAAGTTCATAAAAATCTTACTTTATCACGAAGGCCAGTCTAAAAAGTGAGTATATTAAGAATGCTTAAAGAATACTTTTGAAAGAGTCATGGAAAAAATAAAACTCTCCAAATGTCAGATCAGACACCTGTCATGTAATATTTTACTTGTATTTTTGGGAAAAAAATTAAAAATTTAATCAAATGAACAGAGCCAAAATTATAAATATTTAAATAGTTCTGAATTACTCGTAACCGTTTTGTTCACACTTCTAGTTCAGAGTTGATATCCTTAATCTAAGAAAACAATGCTTCTACTATTATACAAATCAAGTCAAAAACTATCCTTCTGTTGCCAGTGGTTATAGCAAATAATGGATTTGGTGCATATTTACTTGTGATACGTCACTCTGCTTTTTAGCTGTCAACCTGAACTATTATACATAATGAAAACTCTCTGATGGATCCGTTTGTCAAGTAATATACATCCATTCTTCTAGACCAAAGTAGAAAATGAAAACTTCCTTCTTCTTTCAATCTTCAAACTTGCCTGCTCTCATTCCCTGCGATTTTTTTTTTTTGTTGTTTTTTTGGCGGGGAGGGTAGACGAAAATTTATTAAAGGCATTGTCTTCATGTCTCGATCTGACCTTGATGATCTTAAAACCAGTGTTATCCATATCGTCTTGTCAGTCACATCCCGTAAGCTTCAAACAATATTAACGCATTAGACTATTGAAATGGATTACAGAGTGGATCTCTGGATAAGCAAAACGATCTTACATTGAGTATCTGTAATTTGTGAACGAGGCAACCTTTTAATTTGGTACATTACAAGCAGATAGGAGTCAGTTAAATTGTTTGCTATAATCATTTGTAATATGATGATACTTTTGACTTACCCTATGTAATAAAGATCTTAAGAATCGATCTTTTGAATAGTGAACCATGGGACTGATAATTTAGTCACGCTCAGTCTCTTAATACTCTTACGAATCAAAAGAGATTTTTTTTCTTTTCCTTCCTTAGCGCAATGTGTTAAGAATGCGACCTAACTGAACTGATCTAAAATAATAGTAATGCAATAAGACTAATATGCTTCCATATATGTCGACTGAATATTAGAGCTTCAGCATATTCAACAGTGTAATAAGTAATAGTTATGTAGCTGAGACTCATCTAGCAACGCAAATTAAAACTTCTAATGTATCAACAATTATAAACGATGTATGGTGATAAATTCCTATAAGATTAATAAAGTACTTTATATATTGATACATTAGGTAGAGTTTTATGTTCATTTCATTGATAATCATTCCTCTTAATATAAATTTTTATTAAAATCCTAATAAAACAAAAAAATATTTCTTTTGCAAGCAATGGAAATTACGAAGTTGGTAATTGGTACTTTTTTAATATCAAATTTTTTCAATTGTATGTATAGCTACTGACCTATTAGAAATGTTCACGTAAGATTATTTAATTTATCAGGTGTGAGGAGATTTATGAATTAAATAAAATAATTAAGTGTAGTAAAATCTAAATTTTAATTTAGCAGTACTATTATTAACTAATTTTATTATTAATAACTGAAATCCCAGAAACAGAAGTTTATTTGTGAGGCGTTTTTACCTAGTTAGGAGCATGTTGTTATTATTAAAAAATTAAAAATCAATTCAGAAACGTGTGAGAATTCACGTTTTGCATTTATGAGGATGAATTTAGCATTTTTAATCTATATTTTGCTTCGTGTTGAATTCTGAAAATTTACAGTGCTGTGACAATATCCTTGGCTACATAAAGATGGTTTTGATTATTCAAAATCACTCACATACAGCGGGACATATATGCATGTGAATATTGATGTCAATAAATTTACTCTATTACGTACAAGCGCACTGCATATTTGAAAAGTCACATATATGCTTATAATTATTATATACTTTCATATTTATAAAATTGGTATTGACTTTCTAACTATACATCGAAGAAAATAAGAAATCTGAAAATTCACGGAAACTCATGCTGATCTGGCACTTTGAAATTGATCTGTGATTGACACCGCTTCATAAGGAAAACTGAGAATTACGTTTATTTTTTTATTTTTCAATCATGTTATCATTTCGAAGGAAGACTATTAACTGCTCTTCCAGCTCGAGGTCTTCGTATCATGGTAAAATAGAAAATATTTCTACCTAAGAGAAATTTTTTATTCGAGTCTTGAGCGCAAGCGATCCAATGAGTTCTCCAATTCAGATCTACAACTTGAATAATTAGGAAATTTCTTTATAAAATAAATGCATAAATCTCCACGCGCCATTTTACGATTAAATATTAATTTAGCAATTTTCCCCTACAGTTTGGCTTCTCTGTTTTATAAAGCTAATTTTAAATATAAGATTTTAATGCTCCATACCTTTGACTTCCAGGCAGCTAATTTTTACCTAGTAGGCAATCATAACTCGTCAGCTTGAAACTATTCTAAGTATTGAAATGAATTTTTCATATCGAAGTCGAGTGGAATTTTTTTTATCAATTGTATTTTAAATTTAAAAAATTAACTAACATTTCTAACGATAAAATCTGCAACGTACATTCACAAATTAATAATTTTATTTTTCAATAATTACAGAATTTTTATACACGAATATTTTGAACTGTTATTTTTATTTAAGTAAAATAGTTATGTCTGCGAAAAGTCAAGCATTTCCTTTATTAT
This sequence comes from Stegodyphus mimosarum, assembly GCA_000611955.2. Classification (NCBI taxonomy): domain Eukaryota; kingdom Metazoa; phylum Arthropoda; class Arachnida; order Araneae; family Eresidae; genus Stegodyphus; species Stegodyphus mimosarum. Next base: position 696,443 of record KK115682.1, read on the forward strand.
AAAGACCACATCATAAAAAGCGCAGTTTTTAGTCAACTATTCTTGACAATTATCTTGTTAATTCGGTGATGTTAGAGTAATCATTTAGTGGGAATTTACCTTAGTGAAAGTAATTAAAACCTAAATCCTTTTTAAGTAGGATTTTTTACTCATTAAGATAAATTACCACAAATTTGCTAAATTAAATTTCGTCGCATTACAACTAGGTTTAATGTATTTAAATAGTAACGCTAGATTCTATCTTCACACTAGATTTATTGTTTGTGCCTCTCTAAAAAAAGACAGATGCTATAAGCTTTAGTTTCATAACTATAAGAAAAAATTAAACATTTTAGCTATAATTTAATTTAGCTGATATATGCTTATACATACGAAACTTTAAGCATATGATTGAAATGTTTGCTTACACTTGCGTTCTCGACCAGCAAAAATTCGTGTGATGTAATGATAAATTAACCAAAGGTAATACATAACAGCATTAGAAAAATTTATTATAAACAGAAGACTAAACTGCACAAATAAAAATCTGATCTGTACACCACAGAATATTAAATAACATGCATTTTCTTGCATTTCATTTAAACTTATTAGATTGTATTAAATCTACTTCGTCGATAGCGAATAAACTACAATAGAACAAACACACTCTTGAAAATTCACTATATTTGTTTACCATAGCGACACTCTGTCGCTAGGTTCCCTTAACAGCGTTACATCTCATTCATTTTATAACTCAGAATGCATAAAAATTATGTATATCATTTGAAGAATTATCTAATCATTGCCACATGATCTATTAAAACACTATGATAAATCTAAAACGATGTATAAAAGAAATTAAACAAGCAAACAAAAACAACAAAAAAAAAAAAAGAATTACAGACGATGCAGCATTTCACATTCAATTAATTCAGTTCTCACCTCGCTATGAGACAAAAATACATAAAAACTCAAAATATCTATATTAAAATTACGAAGTGAATCTTAAAGACTTACTTGTATTTTTTTCGAATAAATTCCAGAATGGGTTAAGCATTGTATTTTTTCGAATAAATTCCAGAATGGGTTAAGCATGATTTAATTTGCAATAATAAAAGCAGGCATTATCTTTGTTGTTGCGAAGCTTAGTTTCTCTAGATTGGCAACAAATCCAGTATTCTGCTAAGTTTCAAATATAAACATATATGGCTACTTTCGTAAACATAATTAAGCTTAGCCGCATTTAAACAAGTTTTAAATTGTTGATAATTTTACAAATATTGCATGCAGGTTTACTAAAGGCATAAAAACCATAACTGGATGATAAGAACAACATAGTTCAATCATTTTTAAAGCAAAAAATGCGCAATTTACCAACAAATCAGAATAAAAAATCTGCTCACTGAGCTGAGTAAAAGAGTGGGTATGTATATGGTGCGGCTAATTGAAACCAAAAATGGAGATGCCCATCTACATGTTACAGCAGTCCTATAAACAAAATTTCAACGTTCTGAGTCTACTCTTTTTTGAGTATGCGAGATATATACATACATACGTACGCACGTACGAAAGTACAGACACCATGAAAAAATCTCTTTAGAGCCAATTTTAAATCAATTTTATAATTTTTGGGGGAAACAGAGTCCTTTATTCTGTCCTTGAGTACAGATAGATGCCACGCAAAAACATCATTAAATTGCATTTGCTGTCAAAATGGGCATTTTCGTTGAAATATGATACCGAAAATTTTATTGCAAAATATCTAAAAGTTTTTACCCTATATTATAATAACTCTAATATTTTTTTGAATTGTAGAAAAACGTTGGCTATTGGCTTCAGAAATTTCATCATCTTTCCTAAAAAATGTAATGATTGGTGAAAAATGGTGCTAAATGAAATGATTGGTGAAAAATGGTGATGAATGAAATGATTGGTGAAAAGTGGTCTGCTTTACTATTGGAGAAAAATCGCTATTATAGGTAATCTTTCAGGCAAATAGTTCTTACATTTGAAATTAACTCAGAAATTCCGCAGTTTTTTTATGATTTATTTTAAAATTTGTATTTTTAAAATTTTTTTATAATTGTTTTTGAATTATAACGTTTAAAATATTTACCATCATCTTAAAGTAGATGTATTTCTAAACATACTTGCAAAAAATTAGAGTTTTTTATTTAAACTTTCCTAAAATTTACGTGTATTTACTTTTTAGGGGGTTTTGAAATTCGGCGCATTTATTATAAGCGATAATAACGAAAATGTGGTTTACGCATTCTGTTAGGATTATTTGAAAATACGAACGATGAGTTTTTTTCCGTTCGTGGACAATGAAAAGAAAAGGAAAATAGGTTGCTGTAAATTAAGAAGTTCGCCAAGTGAATTTTTCGTGGCGCAAACTGAGGAAAATCCATCAAGATAAGTTTTTAAATTTCTCCATAAATATCTCACAAAAAAATTACAAAATTTAATAGCTACGCATAATTTGAGTCGTAGAATCGAAATATGGAAAAAATTGGTATGTTATTTCAGAAAAAGTGCTATTTTATGTAAAAATACCCATGTTAAGGCAATGCTATATATAAATCTAATATATATCCTAAGCCGCGCTTTCGACATGAAAAACGAAATTTCAATTTCGTCAATAGACCCAGTAGAACGGGAGATATAGAACTGTAGCCCATATTTTTTTTTCTTTTTGTTTGGCGCAGTGTACGTTTTCGCGGCTCTTGGGACAGTGGCATGAACTTGTCAGCTTATTTACAGGATGATTATTAAGTGCTTTTATGCATTTTCACTTTCAGAAGGCTGTGGAAAAAAAAAGCCACCGTTCAGAATGAAGAAAATACACAAAATTTGACTTGAACATACAGAAAGCAACTGGAATTTGGCTGCCGGAATAAAAGGTAGTTTAACATTTAATCAATAGATGGAGCTATACGTGTCACAATATGCTAATTAAAAGACATGGCATTCGCACCACACATGGAATACATGTAGTTTTCGTTATTCTGCGTCTGAGAAGCTCTTCGTGGCTTTGTCAATGCCTGTCGGTCCCTGCATGAGAAGCACTTTTGCAAAAACGACTAAACGCTGCTTTAGTCCGATATCTGTCAAGGATCCGCAGAAGATTATTCGTAAATTCTAAGAGACTGGTTCATTTGACATGGGACCTTGCAGGGGAAGAAAAGCTATTGCTTCGATGTTAGTGGAAGCTGTGGCATTGCAAGAAGAGATGAGAAGTGGTTTAGGAACATGCAGTGTAAGGGCAATTGTCCGATCTCTAGACATGCCTGTCTTCAGTGCATACAAATAGAAGCATACTGCAGTGCTATCCATTCAAAATTACATTCATTTATGAATTGCTTCCTACTTACCTGTCAGTACGACGAACGTTTGCAATACAATTCCTTCTTCGGATCGAAGTAGACAATGCATAGCCAAGGAAACTGTTGTGGACAGCCTATTTCCATCGCCAAGGTTCTATCGGTACTGAAAACTACAGAAAATTCCAGACTTGAACCAGAGCCTCATCTTATATCTATAATGTCTAGAACTTCTTCAGGATAGCTGAAATATAGTGATCTTTCTTCTAAAAAAGCTTTATGATCAGAACCCGGTCCTTCATTGACAGAGCCATGACAAGCTTCTCAGACGCAGAATAATGGGAATAGCATGTACTCCGTGTTTGTTGCTCATGTCACATTTACGATATTATGAAGAGTACAGCGCCATCTATTAATAAAATTTAGAATGATATTTTTCTTTCGGCAGCCAAATTGCCATTGCTTCATATAAATTCAGTTAAAATTTCAGGTCTCTCTGACCGGTGGTTCTTTTTTTACGTCCTTTCGAAAGCAGAATTTTAATTATAATCGTACATCCAATTTCTCTACTCGCTTAATGTGGAACTCTCATTTCACTCCTAGAATTCTTCATCATTCATTTTTAGTTTGAAAACGTATTTTCTCCTAAATTTTTGCTCTCCTTAGAAACTATAAACTTTCCATATAACTCTCTGTTTTTCTTCTACGACAATGGTGATTTTCTTGCGCACGTTTTGTAATCTGCCTTTGTTTAGCACTTCTCAAGATATTCATCCAATCACAATTTGATGACAATTGTGTTGCCGCTGTCCAACCACTTAATGAATCGCTCCATCCGAACAAAATTTTTCATGGGCTGTTTTTTTTGTTTTGAAATGTAGTTGTAAGTCGAATATCATGGTGGATGCGCATGTGGCATTTTCTTTGTTCATTTGGTAATGGCAGTCCTTGTATACATGCGCAGTTATTTCAAGTAAGTCATTTGAAGTTTAGATAAGATAATGTCTAGTAATGCGCAACAATATTCCTGAGATATTCTACTGGAAATACGAGAGTATTCCAAAATTCTAAAATTTTTCTATCACACATTAGAACATGCATCGAATATCCCATTGTCTTCCTTATTTTATATGTACAAGTATTCCAATAAATATCCAAGGGACACTCTTCACATTTTCTAGAAATAATGAAAAAATTTAGTCTAGACACAAAACTCAAATTTGTCGTCCTGTCAATATTTTCTTTGGGGTTGTATGCCAGAAGTCATCACAAAGCACTTTCAAAGCTTGGTATCCTTTTTAAGATTAAATGAAAGATATTTTACATTGTCGATAAATATTCTTAGGAAACACAGCTGAAATGTTTCAGGCATATTCTGTCTAGTAGATAAGAAGAATATTCCACATTGGGATATGTTTGGCACATTATTTAGAATATTCCTACAAAATTATAAAATATTTTCTAGGCTGTGTCTGATATATTAAAAATAACTTGACTATGTCTCAGAAACATTTTGGTGGAATGAAAGAGGATTATTCCTAGGATATTGCTGACTTAGGCATAAATACAAAGGTTGCAATTATATGAATCGGATCATTTTATTGCTTTATTTAACACAATAAAATAGTTTTAAGACTTTCTTAAATTTTATCAAAATTTAAGAAACAAAATTTAAGAGACAAAGCGAGACCTTTTTTCTGTAATATATTTACAGACAAGTGTCTCGGACTGTCAGCTGGACTTAAGGCAGATGTCTCTAAGGTGGCAACTTGTATTATATATTAAGCCAACCTATGACAAACTCAGTGATAAAGAGCTCATAATTTAATAACGCAATTAACCAATACTCTTCCCTCGCCGGGATTTGAGTAATGAATTTCCGATTGCTAGCTAAATCAGATAATATCTCACATCGCGCGTAGCGGGGGAATATGGTAATTTCTAACAAGCTAATAGCATAAACGAAACCAAAATAACAATCAACAAATGTTTCAATGAAACGTATCCAAACCAAGGACTTAAAACATGTAAATCTACATTAAGTTTCATTTCTTAGTGAATGTTTTCTTTAAATGTAGATGTCAATGGAACTTCAAGAAGGCAAATTCGACAGTAAGCGAAATTAGCTTAGGCTCAATCTTAAAAACCTATTCAATAGGCTTAACAATGACTGATTGTATTCTATGAAGTTTCCAAACTCCACAAAATGCATCACTGGCATGAATATTTAGCATTTTAGTGCTAACTATTAACCTTCATTAGTGATACACATTGCTTTCTATAAAAATACTCAAAATATCTAATATATGTCGAAGGCTTTAAACAGTAGCTTAGATCCCTGGAAAACGAAAATACTAACAATCTCTGATCTCTTGCTTGAATGCGTCAAATGGAGGCTAAATTTTTTATTCTTTATCAAGTCGTTACTGTACAAAGTTTCAAGACAGACAGAAATTACACAGTATTAATACTCTTTTGAGTGGTAAATACACTAGCAGAAAATATTATAAAAATTTTAAATCAAAACTGAAATAAAAGTAAATTAGTACAAAATAAAACAAATTTCAGACAATATTATATGACAGTCGAAAATTCTTTGATTTTTGCCAAGAAGCTACAGAAAGAATTAACAGAGTTATTTTTCTGAATTATATTTGAATAAAAAACAAGGCTAATTAAAGAAATTTAAATTTAATGAATTAATTTAAAGGATTAAATAAGAATTTATTAATACAATTAATAAAAGATTAAATAAGACTATATTAATACAAAAATTTTTAGAAAAGTAAATCATTTTAATTAATTAAGTTCATATTATCTGATTTCATTCTTCAAGATATTCCCTGCTCCAGTGTGGCCCGAAATTAATTACAAAATATAGACTAGTCAAGTAAATTTAATTCATTTAAAATCTAGAACTTTTTTTAACTTCTAATTTGAAAAAGCGAAACGGTATAGTGCACAAGTCACCAAGAAAGTGTCAACAAGACAGAATAATGTTTATACAAAATTCTATATTTTAAAAGAATTAATTTTTTCTTTTATTCAAAAAAGTTTTGACTTTTAGTCTTTTTTGATTACTTTGTAACTAATGTCGAGATACGTCGGAGCAAGTTATATCTTGATGAACGAATTCAAAAAATAAGAATTTTATTATTAATTACACATAAATTTAGTTTCTTGTAAAGTTTTTACATTGATATACTCATATTTAATTACTTTAGCTGCTTTTAATTTTTTTAAATAAAATTTCTGTAGTTAGCTTTTGTTTCGTTCAGATATAATTCAGGAACGGAACTCTGTTGAAAATTCTTTCGGCTACTTCTTGACCAAAGAAATTTCAACTATTATTTAAAATTATGTGAATTTTGCATTCATTTACTTTTATTTCGGGTTTAGTTTACATTTTTGGAATATATTTTGCGCTTTCCTATTAGTACGTTTACCCCCATATAGAGGTATAAATTTCCGGTAGTTTACTACGTTCTTGATTATTTAATTTGTTTCACAGCATTCTGTGGGACATAATAATAATTATTAGTAATTATTTAATTTTTAAATTATATGATTAATATTATTGTAATAAATATAGTAATAGCAATAATATTTTTAATAATCTGCAATATATATATATATATATATATATATATTAAACCACGCACGTGTGGCTTGATACAGACACACTGAGAAGCAGTATCCAAGTTGAATTTCGACTCATTTGTAAAGCGCATGAGGCTCCATTGGTGAACAAAAGAAAATTTTAATTACTTTCTCTCTATCTTGACATGTATACTCATCAAATATAAACACTGAAATAAATTGTGGTTTCTAATAACTCATATTCAAAATGATTGTTCCAGGTAACGCTATGCAAAAGAAACTTAAGTTTATTTTAAGAATGATAAGAAGAAAAAAAGTGAAAAAAGACTGTGAACATTAAGCTGTATAGTTTATAAATGCTTTTTCTTTTTCTCTTTAATAATTCTTAAACAGGCTTTTATGCCATTACGAAATAATGAAGTATAATGTAATGACCTATTTCCAGTTTTTTTACGATCATTAAGTGTCTGTTTCCATAAAGCATTCCGAGCAATTAATATTAAGCTACTTAAACAAAGTAAGATTGGATAAGAGTGTGTATGCATATACGCATATTGTACGTATGTATATAAATACTCTGATACAAATAAGAGAAAATAAGAATAATGAAATCCAGTATATAATTTTAATGTTTATTCAAGTTAAAGCACATAAAATATACAAGAACCAATAAAATTGAAAGTAAAAGAACAATAAAAAATGTTAAGTAATATACACTCGTGTACAAAACCGAGAGAATCTGCAAATTATATCTATTTTTATGAAAGGTATGAAACAAATGTACTAATTATGACGCCGAAGAATTATGCTAATGTTTAAAATCAAATACACGTGGGTGTCTGCGGAGCTGTTATCGTGGAGGGGATAAAAGCGCACGAGGGGTTTTCCACGATTTGTGTGCTCCTTCACGATATTCGCCGTATTACTCGTAAGAATTGGGTAAATTTAATAAGGTAGCAGGCAAAATGAGTAGCTGTAAACATATGAATAACGGAATGAAATGGAGAATTGTTGTCAGATTAGAGGCAGGCCAATTACAAGCGCAGGTAGCTACAGAGCTCAATGTAACGCCCAGTATCGTCTGTAATTTGTGGAAACAGTTTCAGGACACTGAATCCATAACTTAACAAGGTTGGTGAATATTCCCAACGACAAACGAGGATAGTTATTTGGCACTTTCAGCGCACCGACGCAGAATTGCTACAGTTACACAGCTCTCACATAATCTGCATGCTGCCACTAAAACCCTACTTTTGCTGTCTGCAGTTGCCCGATTCCTTCATGAGATAGGGGTCTAGGCTAGCAGACCAGTTGTTTGCTTCCCGTTTATTACAGCACACAAGAGAAAGCATTTAACATGATGCAGACGACATGGACCTTGGACCAGACTTCGAAGGAGAACCATGCGTTTTACAAATGACAGGAGATTCAGCTTGGGCACTGATTACTGGTGTATCTGTATCTTTAGACAGACTGCACACAACACCATACCTTCCTCGTCAGGGGAAATGATCATTACGGTGGTGGAGGGGCAATATTTTGGGTTGGCATTACGTTGAATGGAAGCTCATTTCTACATGTATTTGATAAATGCTCCCTAGCAATTACGAGGCATAAAGATTATTTATTAGAGGTATATATTGTTCATTAATAACCAGCGGCGTATTCGATGATAGTGAAGTAATTCAGAACCATTTATTTGCATGCAAAATGTCAAATTAAAATCTGCCTCTTTTCACGCTTAAGATGTAATCTTCTATAACACTTTCTATTCTCGCCAACTAAAATTCTGTGAAATATAGGAAATACATGCTCGTAATTAACAGAGCCATTTTTCTGAATTATATCTGGTTCACTTCGGCTCGCCAAACTCTAGCTGTGGTTCAGTTGTATATTGCTTTCCTCAGTAACGTTATGGATAGTAACGACTGGATAAAAGGGATTACCAGAAATCCAGCTTTATTCTCTTTTTGCCTAGTTTACTACAGTAAATTTATATTATTACATATAAATGCATATTCATATACTAATGCGTAAAGTTTCCTTTCACTTAAACTAAAACTACACTAACTTTCTAACGTGAAAGACGATTCATTCTGGATTTTACTATAACGTAACAATATTATACGATTTAAAACAGGAAAAAAACTTATTGCAAACTGCCAATCGGACCTTCTAGTCTGAAAAAAAAACTTTCGTCCTGGCTTTCATTTCAATGTCAGAACACTGAAGGATTGCAATTAACAAAAAACTGAAACTAAATGTTATTGTGCTTTCAGTATGGAGAACAAAACTAAAATTAACAAGTATAAATTTACTTCCTATTTTTGTGAGAATAATAAAAGGCATGTAAAGCCAAGTCATTTACAATTTCTGTCTTAAATCAGTATATCCTAATACATGGCACATAGCCTTGGTACGATTTAACGAAGTAACACCAAATATTCAGAAATACAGGAGAAACTCCTCAATCAGAAAAAAATCCTGCTTATGTTAGATTTAAACAGACATAGGCGTCCATTGCCAGTTGCCCTTTTAATTTAAATTTTTTCTTATGTTTGAAATTTCTCTCGTTTACATATTTTGGCTGGGTGGACCAAACGATTAGAGTATAGAACAGATTTAAGAAAAACACAAAACATGTTAATAAAAATAAACCTTATAAAACAAACTAGCATATTTTTACATTTTCGGCATGTGAGAACAAGATTTACGAAGTCCTTCTATTTATTTTCGAAATACATTGGATACTATGCTAAAAAATAACCAAAGTAAATTTTGTTATTTACAATGCAACAAATCAGAAAGATTTTGAAGAGTTGTTTCGTATTTTAAAAGAAAAAGACACTTAGAAACTAAATCTGATAATATTATTTACTTAGATTTATAGTTATAATACACTGAAAATTTAAGAATAAATATAACTAATAAAATTTTTAAATAATAAATAAAGTTTTTTAATTGTTACAGCATTATTAAATGTATTAAAAATACTCCAGTAGGTGTAAATAAATTAAAATTCAAAATAAAACATTAATTATGTTAGAAATTTAGAACTAAAGTCACGTACATACTTTATTCATTAACTTAATCTTGTATTCTGAGTTTTAAAAACAAATGGAGCATTTTATTCCGCTACTAAGCAGATTGAATCAGAATAAAATGTAAAGAAAAATTTTAATTAAGTGTTCTTGTACTAGATTGCCTTTCTGGCATTACACGCGTAATTAGAAAATATTTCAACATCTCTTCACTAATGAGTCGGCCAGATTTATACAAAAAAAAAAATACTAAAACCAGATTTAAGGACAAAGGACTTTAGCATGGTTTTACTAATCAACATATATTAAATTAAATATTCAATTTTGTATTTAAAATTGGCTTAAATAAAAATTAAAATAGAAATTTAATTAGTTCACATTTAAATGCGAATTTAATTCGAATTTATTAATAAAATATTCCAACGAAATATATTGCAGCCAATCCGTAGAGCTTATGATTAAAAATCACAACAAAGAGCTTTTAATTCCATTATTTTAAGAAGCATCTTCAATAATAACGAGAAAAATTCGAAATTTTTTCAAGCTAACACTATATTTCATATAAAATTAAATATTATATCAGAATAATATTCAGCGGTTTGTTTTTAGAAGAGCACATATCTATCTTACGAAGATAGAATTGTAGAATAAGTTCTCTTTAAACCTATCTTACGAAGATTTGCTCGAACATTTTTCAAACACACTAGTAGTGTTTTCTTTTTATTATACTTTAATAATCGAAGGGAAATTCTCTTGAAATAAGTCAAGCTTTTAGGCTCATTTTTACCGCAGTAAAATACCCTAAATCTTTCCATAATTTTAGCTTGAGTCACATTGGGGATATTATTCAATCTAGACACAAAATCAATTTTATGCTGATAAAATATTTTGTGACTATTTTTCTTAAGTTTTATTATCATTTAGTTTTATATTAATTTATATCTTTGGAAGGTTTATCCTAAGTTTATTAACAGTTATTTTAAGTTTTGTATCTTTCCTATCTTATTTAATTTCAGCTTACAATTTCCTGCCAGAATGTAAATTCAGAAGCGCAGTTAATGCAAATGAGAAAGAGTACTATTTCAATTGTGACTTCACCGACTTCGAGAGAGAGAGTCTGATTCCCTGACTAGCGCGCCTTTGCCTTTTGGCTACGTCTCTCTTAGCTGTTACTACTTTCGGCCATACCTTAGGCACTTGCTTGGCTTCGTTGATTTAATTAATACTTAGGGGCCAACTAGTTAGATTCTGATAGCTTCGGTTATACCTTTCAAACAACTTAGTTAAGCTAGTTTTAGTTTTAAAATTTATTATTTTAAGTTCAAGCCCGAGTGGCGGCTTTGTGTAAAGTTCCAAGTAGGAGCTGATTGTAAATATACTGAAAAATACAGGGTTTTAAACCCTCCTTAAGTCTTACGTGTTCTGTTCACACACTTAAGAGATTATTCCCTTGTTAGTGTTCGCTGGGTTCAAAGTTAGAACTTTAGGATTGAACAGTAAAACCCCACATCTTATTCAAAATGGCTCGTCCACGATACTGACTCAGAAAAGAAGGTTTATGCAAACTGAACAGAAAGCGACATAGTTTAAAAATTAGACATTAACCTTAATCGAGAACCTTTGAGAGCTTGCGCTGTATGGCCGCAGTTTTGCCTGCTAAAATCGCTGGGGCAGTTTTAGAATAGTTACTGGGAGTTATTAACTGGCTGTATGTGATAAACTGTTTAAGGAGATAGGTTTTTGTTGGTTTGAGATTTAAGAAGGTAGGTACTTTTTTGGTTTGTCACAGGTGCTTAGTTGGTTTGAGATTTGGATTAATGTTGTAAATAATGGAAATCTTAGCATCAAGGCACTTCGGCTAAATCTGCAAGTTTTGTAGGAAAAGAACTCATTTTTCTTTACTTTGTAGAGGCATTAGATTATATCGATGTCATGAATTTCAAGAAATACACACTTACCTCGTCGGGATTCGAACTCATAATCTCCTGAAATATGCGTCGAGTATGCTTTCATTTACACCACGAAGGCATGAGGAAAAAAGGGGAGAAAATACCTTACACATTCCCTCTTTTAAAGGGAGACTGGGGATGAAGGGATCCAATCATCAAACCATGGTAGTGACGAATTATCGTCGCCTTTTTAAATTGGTTGCCACTTAGTCTTGCAGAATTTTATCAACGTCAGGAAAGGGAAGAAAACCGCACTGCCCTGACTGAAATTCAAAATCTGGACCTCCCGAAAGATTTATAGAACATGCTTCTAATAACATCACGAGGAAAGAAATGAAAAATAACCTTATTATATTAGCATTTTAACATTTTCGTAAAACTCATTATATGTGGCTATTAATGTTTTGTTTAAATTGTATTCCGTTTAATAGCTAAATTGTATCAGGAGCTATGATTCTCCAAGTGTTTACTTAAATTCTGTGAATAGCCATTAGAGGGTAAAGTTAAGTTATTTAACGCTATGGAACTTATAATTTGACAGCATTTTACGTATATTCACTGCTCGTTTAATAAAAACAAAATATATTCATCTGGAGTATGTTAACTAGTGAAAAAAGTCACGCTTTTCTGAATTTGCTCATATTTTTCCAGCTATCTGATACTTTGCTAGTTGAGGGTTCATTGGCAATGGCCGTAGCCGAACTAGTTTGCTATTTAGCTGTCTCCTTACTGAAAACATTGTCAAGATGCACCACGAGAAGTGACCTCATTACACGGTGAGAGAGAGCAAATTCCATCAACGTTTTAAAGAAGAACAGTCAGAGAAAAGATCTGAGGATCTTCTACTATTCGTTCCCTAGAATCAACCTCTCGAAAGGACTAGACAGTATTTTAAGTGCACATATAACGCAATGACAATACGCAGAAATATACATATCTTTTCCGAGTTTCGTATTCGAATCCATGGCTATCACAGCCGGCTCCTTTGCCAGTAGAACACCTTTATAATGCTCTAATTTAACTAAACAGAAAAATTTGCTGTGTCCTGAAATATTACTCGTTTAAAAACACTGTCTTCTTTGCTTATAGATTGTTATATCAGTCTCGTTCTTGCGAATTTCTTTAAAGCTTTATCGTGAACTATACAGGGAGAAGCTAGGGAATGTTCGAATAAAAATGCTCAGTACCACTGCTGAGATAAGGGAGAATCAAACATAAAATACTATTCTTCGTCTGTGATGAATTTTCTCTCACTTTGGATGAAATTAATTACTTTTAAGTTTTTAAGGCATTTTTCATTCGAATTACTTGACCATTTTTATATCTTGGAAATAAATTTGTGTATACTATTTTACGTTCAGATTCCTTTAATTCTATGTGCCGTTCATATTGATATCTTTGAATTTCGAGCATATATAAAAAATGTACATATACGTATGTATCAGTACATATATACGAATAAGTTGTCTCATGTTTACCAGAAACGCTGTTTATTTAGGAACTTGCTTCCATCTAACTTCATAATCATAAAATTTGGATCAAATTCACATTATTGAAAACATTTAATATGCTAAAGATATCTAATTGTTAGAACAAAACTTATTTTCAATGAAAATACGTTCGTCATGAATATCAGTTGCTGATGACAGTTGATGAACAAATTATGTGCGTTTTCGTGAAAGAATCAATTTATCGAAGATTTCAAGAAGGTGGCCCTTCGCCGTGTCCATATTTTGCTGTCTATGAAACGTTATAGATGTAAAGAAGAATTGAATTTAATAGAAACAAAATCGAAATTTTCTGTATATTCATACGATGATTTTGCCATTAAAAATACAAATTTTGATTTACTTTCATTTGTTTTAATTCATATTAATAATTTCCCAAAATGGAAAATTCAAATCGAAGGTTTTTATTAAAAAGGTTATTTATTTAAAATTAATTAATTAATATGTAGTGTAAAATCTAAAATATGATTATTATATTAGAGCTTTACGTAAGGTCTTTGTAAACGGTGACAGTTTTGATTCAAGCCCATTTTATTCAATTACTTATAAAAAAATTCAAATAGATATCCAGTCTTTCCTAAGTTACAATTGCAATTATACATTAAACTTTTCTTAGCTACGAATTATCATTTTTGTCAATTGTGTATCAGCCAGTACTCTCCAATACAAAATCAAATTAAATTAAATCACCACTGCTGTCAAAATTACCACTCTCTCACACTACTCTGACAAGTACTGCCCGTTACTCTGATTCATACGAGAGCTCATCAATCCTAGAAGTTAATCGGATTTCTCTAGAAAGATCTGTTTTCTTATTTATTTTTTCTTATTAATATTCCTCATTTCAAGACACTGGACTGGATCATCTTTTTTATTTTAATCTCAAGTTCAGGCGAATTGAAACGAGTATGTATCAGTATTGCAAATGCATGTGATTTTCCTGGTAATCATCTTCCAAAAGTGCTTGCAAAACCATTTGTTTGTCTGGCGTTTATTGGTATTGTACTTTGCATCGCGCGTCAATTAGATTTGCAATGAAATGGAACAGAAGCAACTAACTATTTCAATGCTAATAATATTTTCCAAAAACTTGCGAATGTTTGAGATTTCAAGCAAAGAAACTGACCATAGGAATGTAATGTCAATAGCAGCCAACAAAGTTTTGGAATAAGGACTGGTGACTTCTTTGAGAGAATTCACTTGCCTTCTTTTGTTGCACATTACAGATGGAGTCAGAGAAATAACAATGGGACATGATTTTGAACACAACTGTCAACAATACTCGACAGAAACCAAAAATTTCTTTGATCGATCAGCTTATAAGGTATATATTTCTTCGATCAGCTTTATAAGGTATTTCTCCTGCCTTCTTCGCATGTCTTCGTGGTGTAGTGGACAGCCCGACCGAGACGTCCGTGGTTCGATTTCCGGCGAAGGCGTTGCTCATTTTTCATGTTTTCATGTTTCACATGTTTCTGCTGCGAAAAAATACCTAATGACTTCACAAGCTGACTACGAAAATATTCTATCGACCAAAACACGCGAATATCGGCAAAGGTAAAACAAACATGTCTTTAATTTTACCATTAAGTTAAACCTATCTTTGAATTTGCATCAAAATCATACTAATACAAGATTGGCGCAACCCGCAAAAAGACCACAGGGCGACGTAAAGTCTACCAGGCGGGTCGGGCTGCGTCCCTCACATCGCATCACCAGTACAGGATATTATAAAAGACTGAACAACTAAATATTTCTTAAAATGTTATTCATGACCATATGTCTAATTTCAGAAATAATCCGCATTTGTCCTATATGGTAGTTGGCAGAGCTGACTACTCTGTCGTTGGGCCCTCGATTTTCAAATACCAGGAATATTTATAGTTGTCTATCTTCGGCCGTCCGCTATGATACACCCTGGACAGTTTTCTCGGAAAAGAGACGACTAAATGACATATAGTTTTGGCCATTCCCGGTGAATGCTTAACTAGCAAGTACTGGATTAAAATCTCAAGAAATGAGTCATCCCTTAGTTAATGAATAAATTTGTCGACGTTTTGCTAACGCAAGACCATGTTAATATTTTCAGATGAACAAAGGCATAATTATATGCATATTAATTTCTGAACTCTATGTAATATTGCCAAAAAATTACAAAATAATAATAAAATCATAGA
This sequence comes from Stegodyphus mimosarum, assembly GCA_000611955.2. Taxonomy (NCBI): domain Eukaryota; kingdom Metazoa; phylum Arthropoda; class Arachnida; order Araneae; family Eresidae; genus Stegodyphus; species Stegodyphus mimosarum. Next base: position 712,020 of record KK115682.1, read on the forward strand.
GAATGAGAAAATATTTAATAAAAGTCACATTTTTATGTTAAGCGTACATCAAGCTTCGCACATATTAAAATAGACAGTTCTAGATCTCTCGTTCTAATGAGCCGATTGACTAAATTCAACTTGCGTTTTTCATGTCTCGAAAGCACGACAGGATATGTATTAGATTTATATATAGCAGTGTTCTAATGTAGGTATTTTGACACAAATCGGAAGTTCTCTGAAAAGACATGCCAGACATTTTTCTATATTTCGATATTACAAGTCAAATTTTGCCCGACTGCCAAGTTTTGTAATAATTTCACGAGTAGTTTTGCAAAAATTAGCTCTCAAAATTTTAGCTTCTCAATGTTAGTTGAATTTGATATATATTTATTAAAATCTCTTTTTTTTATTAAACTTACTTGATTCCCTCTTCCAGAATACGAAATTTGGGCTTAATCCAAATATAATCCGCACATATTTTATGATTTATTTTTTAAACCTGTGTTTTAAAATACATTTTATAAATTTTTTTGAAAATATTTTTGTATTACAACCTATAAAATTTTAACATCACCTTAAAGTAGATATATTTCTAGGCACACCTGCAAAACCTTAGAGTGTTTTATTCAAAATTTTCTGAGATATACGTGAATTTACATATTGGCGCGTTTTGAAATTTGGCATATTCGTTACAAGCTATAATAACGCCAAATGTGTTTTATGAACTTTGTTAAAATTATTTGAAAGTAATCAACGTGACCATTTTTCCGCTCATGTACAATGAATAAAAAGGAAAATAGGTTGCTATAAATTAAGAAGTTTGCTAAGTGAATTATTCTTGGCGCAAACTGAAAACAAGCGCCAAGGTAAATGTTTAATTTTCTCCGTAAATTTCGCACCAAATTTTACAAAATTTAATATGTAAGCATAATTTGATCGTAGAATCGAAATATGGTAAAAAATTAGCATGTCATTTCGGAAAAAAAATCCGATTTTGTGTCAAAATACCTATATTAGAACAATGCTACATATAAATATTAAGCCGCGCTTTTAAGATATGTAAAACGCAATTTAAATTTCGAGAATCGGCGCAGTAGAACGAACGATATAGGACTGCCCCCCTTTTTGTGTGCAGTGTACATCCGCTATAATAATGAAAACACACAAAAAAAATGCAAATACGTACTCAACTTAAAATGACAGCCGATGTCTTACACCTTCTGAATATATTCAATATCACTATCTATTGACAACTGATTTGACATCCGATTGACAACTGATACTTATTTAAGTTTTACCTATACCCATGTATATTGTCTAAGCTTCCTAGTTGCGTCCAATTAGTAACAATCATTTAAAATGGGGTAAAAAATATAAGAAACCATAAAGTTTTTGTCACAATATATCACAGGCTTAAAAATAAAGTAACATATTCAATGACAACTTTAACGAATTTGTTAATGCAGAAACTTCACAATCTTCTAAAAGCCGTAAATTAGAATTTCCTCTCTTGAATTCGTCGCTTCGTTGGTAGTCTGTTCCTGTCAATCGTTTAATTTTTCTATCGCAGATTGGGCCTGTCGTAAAACATATCCAGTCTCATTCCTCACCCGGATGTTCTTATCGACGATTCTTTTGTTCACATACGGCTTCTTTATTTATTGTCGAGGCTTATCAGAGTGTTATTCCTGAAAATTTAGTTTTATAGCCAACGAAACTAGACGTACATCAAGCGCGGTGAAAGCTGAATGATAAAAATGACTCACTCTTCAAACTTCGTATGACTACTTTCGCAATCAGTTAGTGGATATGAGAGAACTGGTTGCGAAAGCCAGAAACAGTTTCAGTTTCAGGAAATTTATGTCTAACTTGTTCTTAAATTCGCCTCTTATATTTCAAATATTGGTTAGTAATGTTTCAATTTTATTAGGTAAACATTGGCAAGAACGAGTGGGATAAAGTAACTTATTAAGCTATAATTACGCATAATATTCTTTATATAAGAATGTAGCTAATTAATGCTAAAAAGATAAATAACGGCTGTGCGTTAACTTACATGAAAATAACGACAATGAGTACTTAAGAATAGTATACTTAACTTCAGTTGTATGATAATACTTCATTTGAGAATTCAAGTGTTTTGTATTAATATACAATAGCTCACTAATCTCAGACTCAGACTGCATGCGAGCCTAATGCATGATCTGAAAGCCGCTGGTGGTCTGGTAATTTTTATAAGCAAAATGAAAAGAATTTTTAATAAAATAAAATTTTTTAACTAAATTTTAAAGTAAGTTTATTAGATATTGATTAAAAATATGTAAAATGTAATAACAATAACGCAAAGAAAAATTCCTGTATTCATGAATAAA
>KK115682.1:714413-740259 GCA_000611955.2 Stegodyphus mimosarum
ATTTAACAAAATTCTATTCGTAAAAAGCAATTTAAAGTAAAAAATTAAATACAGAAATAAGTTTAAAAGAAATTATAAATAATTTATATTGCTGCGAACTAATCTACAATATCATTTAAATTCTGAGAACATAAGTAAATCAAGTGCAAGTATCAAAATCTATTAACAAATATAAAATTGTAATAATTTTTTTTATAATCCTAAAAATAAAAATATGCATAAGTGAATAATTGTTGAGCTGACAGAAGACAGACTTATAGAGGGCAAGTTGCCTTCAAACCTAACTCTTCAATTATACAATTCGTGTTTCGTCATTTATGTAGGCAAGTGTAAAATTCAAAACCAAAAGTAAAACCAAATGATGTGACCTACCAAAAGTAATTTAAACAAGTGGAACTTTTAGAAAAGTACAAATCAAAGCCAATACAAAACAATACCCTTTATAATACCAATTTTTTAGAAAACCAATTTAATTTAGAAACTCTTGCCCACAAAAAACTTCCCCGACACGAATATGCATATAAACAAAAAAGATACAGAAACTATTAACATACTAAAAATAAACTAGAAACTAAATTAAATAGTACTAAAATAATATAATAAAGACAAGTAAAAGTAATTTTTAAATTAAATTAATTAATTTACCATTATTTCTATTGGAGTGTGGACAAGTAGCAAGTCAAATTAAGTGATGTAAAGTAGTGTTCCTTCTATTTATAAAAGTGGGCGCTAGTAAAAGGTAAAGTTGAGTGATAAGCTGCTGTATGTAAGAACCATTTAAAAAAACTATTTAAAATTATTATGCTGCAAACTATATGTAATGTAAAAAGTGTGTTCTCTAGCTAAAACAATTTTTAAATCTAACTGTGCAGTAATGTAAAAATGTGTAAAAATTGTGAAAAAACAAACTGTTGCAATGTGAAAAATGGTTGCAAATTACTAAGGCCTGTAATAAATTTTTAGTAAATTTAATAAATTTAATTAAAGAAGTATTTTTGAATTTTAATTTAGAAAAATTTTTAAAAAAATTATGAAAGTAAAAAGTATTGTAATATTTAATTATATTAAAACTGAATTTAAGATGTGTAATATATATATATATATATATACATACGTCGAAGAAATATTATACATATATATGTGTGTGTGTACTTCGAAGAAATACACTTAGGCTTAGAAGAAATACACTTCGGCTTAGCTGAACTGCTGCTTTCTTCTTATTGCAAAGCTATCGAAAATGTGAACGTTTTGAAATAGGTACGAATAGGGTGCCAATTTGTTTGTGGCCGCCAAATAATTACCGAAATATTACGGAATTTTTACGGAATATATATTACTGAATATTTAATTTCCTCAGCTGCCCAGTTTCTTATTCATTATGGAAGACATCATCAGTATCTACGCAAACAAAATCAACTGCTATTCGTAACATCTAAGTTTGCTTCATTACAATATATTATTTTGTGACAGCTATGTCCGCGCCATTATTACGGATCAGCATCTATGAAATGCAGTATTTCTACATCTACGCTATCTATATTTCTACAACAATATTACACATCCTGAATTTGCTTCATTACACATGCACATGCATATACATATATATATATATATATATTATACTAATTACTGTAAACCATACTTATCACGAGTTATACATGTTCTGGTTCTTTTCTTGGATTTTCATTTTCAACTGCGGAGAAGACTGTTCACATATAAATGCATAGTCAAACTAAGCGATAATTACGAAAGCAACTACGTTTGTTCAGGATGAAATCTTCATTCAGAATCAGTTAGTTTCGATTTTCAATGCATTTAATTGGGCGTTTTATAATACTGTAAATTGATTACATATTTCTTTTAACAAAGCATTTAAAAATATTTTAATATATGGACGTCAGTAAATTTCTTCAAATTGTGCAAATGCGGGTATGAATCATGATAATGAGAAAATCCCAAATTTTCTTGTTTACAATGAGGTAGATTTCAGCATTTATTTTTATTGTTATTTTAAGTCACACATTTTATGTTAATTTTAACTAACTCGGTTTTATTTAATGCTTTTCTTAAAGGCTCGCAAGCACAGCCCTTTCAAAAGGATCTCAACAAGCATAGCTATTTTCTGAAGAGCTATGTTTCATGAGCCACTTGGGAAATTTACCTTGGAGTCGGAGAACACGGGTTTTTAGATTTATGTAAATTTCTTATCCTTTTTGTCAAGTTTAAACACGAGTTTTTAATCTTTAGAAATGATAGAAATGCATAGATAAATTTTTCCCAGAATAGATTTTTACATTATCAGAGATTTTCTCTGCTCAGCTGATATTGAAACTTGATTTTCTGATCGGCGAAAAGGGAAGGAAACTTTGGAAGATTTTGTGAAGTAATATAAAGGAAATTTTCTATGAAGATTTAATTTATTCTTGGGCAATTTTCAGCTGATTACTCAATACTGAATTTTATTACTGAAATATTTAACCATTTTAGTAATTGTTTTACTTAGTTTTATCCACTGAGAAATTTTTAGTTCATGAAAAGAGAAAAAGAGAAGAAATTTCCATAGACAATTTTTTTATGTAATAGACTAATTTTCTGTGAATATTACATACCATGAATTTAGAAAAGACGGTTTGATTTAGTTTGGTTATGGCAAAGCACTCGAGGGCTATCTGCCTACGGGAAAGGATGCCTTCGTGGAGGCCTTTCTAAAGGAAACTGGCTCGTATATAGTTACATATGGGGAAAACCACAAAACGCTCATGCAGCCACCCCGTTCGCTAGGATTCGAACTCCCGACCGAACTACTAGTTTTCAACGTCTTTACCTCTCGGTCGTTAGTGGATACAGAAAACAGTTTATTACTGTTTTCTGTAAATAATAATGTAAAGGAAAAAAAACATTCATTGCTATTTGTACTGGTCTTATAAGCAGATCACAGCAAAACATCATGAATGTTCATATGCTTATAATGTTAAACTAAATTTCACTTACAACGAAACACTGATTTAACTTCTTATACCGCAAAAAGAACTCTTTTCTTTCCATCTTCATCTGCTTTCACCAAAGCGTCAAATAAAACGCTACAGTATAAAAACTAAGAATTTATTTTAAACTGAAACTTTGGCTCAAAGTAGACAAATAAAATTATTAGCAAAAAAAATTAGCTCACAGAACTTCCGCAGGAAGCGGAAGTTGTGTGACTGTTATGGATTTTCGGACAACTATGATTTAAAATATTTACAAACGTAATTTTAAATCTTAGTAATCTGGCTGTACTTTTAGAAGCCTATTAACGAAGTTTTTAATCAAATTAAAACTCACTATCTGGTGGTTACAGAGCAAATGCCGGAAATGCAGAAGATCTTCAACACGGTTGACAAATCTCTCTCTCTCAAACCTCGATTCCCGTTTCTACTTAACCCTCACTTTATTTATATATTCTGCTACAACTGACAAAGCAGTAGAATAGTAGTAGATTATAACTTAAGAACTATTATATTAATTAAAGTAAACTTTAAGGGTAAGAAGATGCTTTTATAGTTTGTCATATAACTCTTGGGTATCAGCTGTAATTATACAACTATTTACACTTTATCCCAGTTAATTGAAAGTACTTGGGAGAGATATTCCAGGATTTTAACTTATCTTCCTACATCACTAAGATTTCCAGAATATTTAAGATTTTAAATTCTTCCGTTCAAGAGAATTAGAAAAAAATTCTATGGCTGATCAAAAATTTTAGCCCGAAACCAAAGATATAATGGTCAAATTAAAATGATCATCCAACCGACCAAGGGTACAAATTAGAAATTAAATATAAAAGAAGTTTTCGGCAGTACTATCGTGCCACTTTACTTGCGGTTCTGAGTAAAGTAGTAGTCTTTATTGAATGGGAAAATAAAAACATGCCGTAGGCTTTCGAAATGTAAGTCAAGTAACTGGAATGTGTCACAGACTGTAACACAGCCGAAATAATAATTCAGATACCTCCAGTATTATCGCCCTACGTACTTTCTTAACTTCTCTTTTCAAGCCGATATAGTTATAACGGGGATTGGAATGGACTATTGTAAAACCTTATGTGTATTCTCACGTTAAGGCAGTCTCACAGACAGTCCATGGTTCACACCCATTGGCACAGACTGGAGGGAACGGCTGACAGCTTCAGGTGGCACCTTTCTAAGAGCGGCATTCTTTGCGTGAAACATTATTTTATAGCTGGTAGTCAAGAGGATCGTCAAGTCAGATAAGGAATAATTAGATTCTAAATTACCGTAAGGAATTAAATTGAGAAAAAAGAGTTTTTACACCAGAAAAATTGTTCAAAGAAATCCCCACATGATTTCAATAGCTACAAAATTTTGCTTCATCTGTTTTATGTGTAGGAACTTTTAAATGCAAATTATGAGTAAAACTGAATTATGATTACGGTGATATTCGTTAAGAAGGATTCCTCATTAAGAAAGAAATATCTCAAAGTTTTATTTCTGTTATTGCAATACTAGTGCAAACTTTCTTCTTAGTTGCTGTAAGTGTAGGTAGCTGTATGAAGCAAAAATCATTTAAGAAGTATTTAAGAACTACAAATGTATATTTTACCTCTGAGAAATATTTTTCTGCTGTCTGCATAAAAATCATATAATCTAATTAGAACCAATCAAATGGATAATCGAGAGCAATCAAATAGACCTCTAGAATGTCACAAATGATTTGCGAACAGAAAAAAGAAAAATAATATTATAACATTAAAATTTGGGAATTAAAGTTTTTCTACGAAAATAAACGTAGAGCTTTTATTTATCCCCCATGTCTTTTTGACATTTTTTGTAGTTATTTGTTTGAATATCACGAGGGGCGACAAGTTCAGGGAAGCCCCAGGAGGGAAACTGAGAGACCGCTTCGGAAACTGAAGTTCTAGCTACGTCACTGTTCACACGTTTGATATTTATAAATATGCGAGTAAGGAATATCGATCATCAGAGGTTCGAGAGAATTTGACTTGTCTTTTATCTTTTTACTCAAACCCATAACTCTTCTTTATAAATTTACTTCCACATTTGCTTCTAATATTCAGCCCATTCTTTTTTCTAATGGCCTGGCGCTTTATTTAATAGCCATTACTCTTGTGCCACTACAAGGGCTGGAAGTAGTGGCTATTTCATTAAGGAAGCATCTAATAGGTGGCCACCGTTGCCTCCTATGATGGAACGGATAGCTACAACAGATAGCTACCTTCTCTGGGATTCAGACCCGGACCCGTCGCTACAGTACTCAGGGTCTCTAACACTATACCGAATGGGCAGCGTTCAACTTATTCTTATAAGCAATATATTATCAATTTGAACATTCTTAAATTTCTTATTTACTGCAACGAGGGTCCCAACATTTAGAAGCAGGTATGTTAAAAGTGTTCATTATAGTAGTACTACTGCTGTATTAGTGCTACATAAAGGACTGATTTTCATATACACCCTTCTTTGAAACAATGTTCAGGTATACAGTAGTCACAAACAATATTTCCTCAATTCTCATTCCGGAAATTCTTCATCTTTCTAGCAATAAATTAAAATGTCAAAATTTCCCAGTTTTATAAAATTTGAGAGAGTATGTATTCTAGTGAGCAATACCTTTTACAGTACATAGCACATTTACTTAGCATACTTACATTTAGCATATAAAACATAAAATAAATTAACTAATTTTTAAAGAATAATTTTTTGTATAATTCAAAAGGCTAAGTATACCATAACGTACTGTAATAATATATTATTGCTTTATTTTACAATGCAGTCATTTACCTGCAATAATTTATCAACTAACTTAAACGTACTTATGTACACCATACGATTATCCTGCTTTATACAGTGTTTGTAAAAAATAAGTCTTTGAACATGTTACTTTCGGAAACGGAAATATGAGTATACCCGTGCTAAGAAAAAACATCATTTATTAAACTGAAGTTAGTTTTCCCACCTGAGTCAATACATGATTCAAGACCTAAAACTTAAAAAAGAAAAACATATGCAAGAGATTGTTTACAAGCATTTTATTCAGTAACACTGTGCGCTATAAAATCCCATTAAAGATATCACTTTAAAAAATGCGCTATGTGGAGATCAGAGTTTTTATCAAAAGTAAAACACTCCAAAGTTGTGATTTACGATCCACGCTTTGGATATCTTTCAGACGGGATCTGTGATATCGGCGACACACCTGTTTAAAGAATCCGCTTCGCATTTGCCTTGCTGACAGTTCACTCCAATTGAAATGTTGTCTGCGCTGTTCAGTTACAGATTCGAAATTTTAAAAACCTCTCAGCAGTCGTCACATTTGACAGTTTAGGAATTACACACTGGGGATTTTTCCTTTAAATTCAAACACTGATTAACTGGCGCTACGAGTACTGTACTTAGCAGTGTAGGGTGAATTGAATATTTCCAAGGGCTTTAAATTCATGTTATTCATGTAATGCTGTTCCTTTTACAAGTGCTTTAATAAATAAAATAAGGAAATTATATTTGGCAAAACTTCTGTACAATTTAAATATTTTAGAGTTTTCTTTGCGGCATTTTTTAAAGATGAAAGTTCAGAAAATGTTTTTTAAATTCTTAAATTGTAAAGACATTAGGATGTTTTCGAAACAGGAAGTTGAAAAACGAGCAACGCCTTCGCCGGGAATCGATCCACGGACCTCTCGGTTACGCGTCGAGCGTACTGACCACTACACCACGAAGGCATGCGAGGAAGGCGGGAGAAATACCTTATAAAACCATGAAAGGTATTAGTTACCTTTAAATATACTTCAAATTTAAACTTAAATGCAAAATCATTCAGCTGAGTTTAACTAAAATTCAACTATATTTGGTAATATTATTTAAGAGATTGAATTGGAATGAGACACCAAAATCAGAAGAATTTCCCTCATCAAGTTAATATGAAAATATTTTCTTCAATTGATGTTACGCTTTCAAACTGAGTTTATTTATAAAATTCTCTTTTAATGGATTCCTTTAAATAGTTATTAAAACTTTTTTTCAGGCTAGTTTTCCATTGATATGAGAAGCGATATCTTTTCATATGTTGCTATCTTCTTCCAAACAAACAAATCAACAAAATATAACATTAAAAGCCTTGATCGCTTTAAACACTTAATATATAAACGAATTATTAATTATATTAAACAAGATGCAAAGTCACTTTGAAATTTTTGAGATACACATAGGATTTTGAAGTTATAATAACGAAATTTTAGAAGCGTTCAAAGTACTCTTCTTCAGCAACAATGCACTTCTGTAGGCGAATTTTGTAAAATTAAATGCCTCAAGCCATTCATTTCTTGGAATCAATGAAAGAATACATTTATAGCTTCATTAATCGCATCCTCGAGGGAAACCGACGTCCACGTAAGTTCTTTCTTAGCTTATGAAATAGCAAAAGTCACACATAGATAGATCGGGTGAATAGGGTAGATGTTCTATTACTTTGATATGTTTTTATTCAAGAAACTCAACTGTCAATCTTGCTGAATGAGAAGATGCATTATCAAGGAGGAGCATGAAACCTGTATCATTCAGTTCTTGAAAAATTTCTGGAAGACACTTAGTGGTGTACCAGTTAGCTGTGACGGTCTTCTGTCCTTCCAGCTTGACGGCTTTGACCAGTCCTGTACTTCCGAAGAAAAGGGCATACATTACCTTTTTCATGGCACTTTGGCTTTGCACCATTGTGGGCGTGGAATAATCTTTAAAGACTCGTATTTTACTTTCTTGACGTGCTAGAATGTCAAAAAAATGGTATGCGCATTTCACCACCAGTTGCAATTTTAGAAATAATGCTATGGCCACCACCTTTCATGGAAAGCCTAACTGCAAACTAGTTTTTTCATATGCTTCAGAATAATTTTGTGTATGGCGGTGGATCCAATGTTATGTTCCTTCTGTATCATTTGGTAGATGCAACGATTATCGTTCATTAACATCTTCAGTATGGCGGACACATTATCCGGGATTGTACTGATAACCGCCTTCCTGTGTGTTCGTTCTGACAAGAGTTGCGAACTCTGTGAAATTCTGTAAGTTATGTGAATACAGTAGCACGAAATCGAGCTTCATTTACAAATGCTAATTATAGACGTTGAACGCATTCTTCTTGATTTAATCCTACTTTAAAATCATAGAAAATCATAGCGGGATAACATTCTTGCGTCAATTCCATTTTTCCTGCTGCCTAAAATTTATTCTGCGGTAACTATTTGCAAATGGCCAATCAAAAATCGTCTGCTATGCTAAAATAATTCATATTTTCAAACCTAGTTTTTTTTGCCACTTATCGTCTGCGCGTATCTCAAAAATTTCAGATTGACCATGTGTCTTCCATTCATTTCAAATAAAGGAAGATAAAATGTAAAGAATCCCAAAAGTATTAATTAGGCCTAATTCAATAATGTTCGCCATTGCATTTAAAGCATAAAATATCGAACTTCAGTAAGCCAAAAAGGAATTGATCATGGGGAAAACGATTAACTGAAAACAATGTTTATCAACAAAAGTTAAAATTAATTTTGAATTCCATATTTTGACAACAAGATCGATTTAAATAAGTTGCAGTGATTTAAGGTGTACTGCAATTAGTTGTTTTTAATTGTCAACAAGCGTAAATTCATTCAGAATATTTCTACAAAGTTTGAACCAAGTCTTTTAACATAGGAAGTTGTCACTCTTTATCTAAACGCTAAATGATAAATTTAGCAACGATTTCAGTTTCCTTCCTGTGAAATTAATTTTTATAGTATTTTAATGTAGATATCATAAAGATATGCTTTCTTTTCATTGGAGAATGCAAACATTTCTTTGAAAAAGTTGTTACTTTCTGTGATAAACCTGATAATAGTACATCATTACAATAAACAGAAATTAATTTTGTAAATACAATAAGCAAATATAATTATTTATGCTTATTTACTTTTTTATTGCTTACTTTTATCTAATTATTCATTACAATAACGAAATTATAGAGAACTACCAATATACAAATAGTTAACAGGTTAATAGTTTATTGCTTACTATTAGTAAATTCTTACAATATGCAAAAATAAGTAACGTTTTATTTCTACAGTATAAAGTATTTTCCCTTTCCTTTCCGCACGCCTTTGTGGTGCAATTGGAAGCACACTCTACGTGCATTCGAGAAGTTCAGGGTTCGAGTTCTGGTGAGGGTTCTGCAAATTTTTCCCGTCTCCTGATTAAAAAAAACTCGATGATTCTACAACAGTAAAAAAAAATATTTGCATAAAATTCTACTTCCGCTATTTTATCATGTTTCGAGAATTATATGATAGAAAAATATCTTTGAATATTTTAGGACGTACAACAATACATTTGTGATTTTATCTCCTAAGTAACTCATAGGAATTGACTCAGAGAAACATATAATAGATTTATACTCGCTAGAATGTTATTTACTAGTACTAACTGTAGAATTTCTCAAAGATTCAGTTTTAGAACAAAAGTTTCAGATTTTTGTTTTCTATGTAGCAAATTTAGAAAATATAAATCCGGGCAGTGCTTTTCTAAAAAATGCCTTGCAGCAATCATGAATTTTTTATGTTTTATCAAGCACTGCCTAGATTTATTCGATACAAACAGTTATCTATTGCTTCTCGAAATCTAATTCAGAATTCTGAAGTCCAGAATTGAGAAAATGTCCATGGGCAAAGAAGAAAGAAAGGAATTTTGAAGCGCATTGTTCATAAGATACGATTTTATGAACAGCTGAGTTAATGCTTTATAACGATCGGATTCCTAAACAATAACATTTTAAAGAAATCATAATTTTTTTTGGCTAACATTCATCAAATTCATTATTTGCTTTAATTCCCGTTAATTGAAATAAAGTTTAATATATTCTGACTAACGGGAACAGTTTCATGAAATATGCAGAAATAAATAATTATCTTTTTCTAAGCGCCAAATATGTACATAACAGGTTAAATCAAACGGCGGCTCGCCAGTCTCATTTGGCATTTGACTTACTTTTTTTGTAACAACAATTAGAAATAGAAACTATTTTTCATTTAATGTAAATGTTGCATATAATAAGACAACATTCTCAGTGGCGAGAGAATTGATAATTGTCATGTCTGTTTATTCTAAGCTTAGGTACTTGTTATGAGTAAGCAGTGATTTGCTGAGAAAAACAAAAAATAGAAGAGCTATACATTTTTTTCTTATTCATTAATCTTTATACCTGCCATGTTATCGAAGAGTGTGAACCAATCCCCATATCTTACAGGCATTCATCTAAATTCTTATAATATCCTCTTAAGAAATATATGCTTCGTATTAACGTTTTAGAGTAATTAAATAATAAAAAGTTTAAATTACTTAAATAAATGGAAACCAAATAAATTTTGCCAGGAAATGAAAACAGTCAATCTGATGGCAGCTCTACTGCACTTGTTTTGACATTTCTGCCAAACTTTCTAGGATTGTGACCAAGAAAATGCTTAACAAAAATCAATAAAACTAGTCGTCCTAAAGCTCCAGACTTCATTGTCCTCAAGTGGCCGTTTCGAGAGCGCAGCAGGTTCTAGATGAATTTTTAAAAAAATATTTCTTTATTTTTATTTAAATTTTATATTTATTTATATGATTTATTCGGTTTAGTATAAATTAATCTATATGTTTTAGAAAATTATCAAATTATGATCGATAATGGCTATCCTCCTCACCTGAGCACAACATTTTTCATTTTAAGATTTCAGACTTCTTTTTATGCTCTTCCTGTAGATGCCCTTCACTGACGAAATTACCATGTAGGACCCTCTGATCTATCTTCTAATGTAACAGCTGAAATATGTGTAGAAATCACACAGGAGATGGGTAAAAAGAACCCTTTATTGACTCTACAATTCATAATGCGTCGACTTGAGGCTAACACACTACGCCTCAGTCGGGTGGTAACTCAAATAAGAAGAATTAAACTAAAAATTCGAAGATATTAACAAGTAGTAGAATTACGCTACAGGGCTCAGAATATCCTGTTCCTTAAAACAGCCTCAAAATCTAGTGGCAGCAAAGTAATAGCTGCTGCGCCACATTAACCAGCAATAAACCTAAAAAGAGCGAAAAGATAGATAATTAATACCAAATTGCTATAATAAGAATTGACTAGTTATGATTCTGATTCATTTCCATTAGTATATTAAGATTTAGGTTTATAAATATTAATACTATTATTCGCTGAAAACCTTTCACATTACGTAAGTACATGAGCTTTTCGTAAGAATCATATAACATGGATTAATGTTGAAATGGCATAGATCAGAAAGGCTTATTACAGGCATGTTGTAAGATCTGTCTCTGTTAATCCACATAAAAATAAATTAGATCCTAGAATGAACCTGGTGAATTCTCGCACAGGCATAAATAAATTATCAGCACAGAAGAAGGGTGAAACGTAACTCTTTATTAATTCAAAGTTTAGCAGAAAAGTACGATCTTCGTGCGTTACAAAAACACCGTCAACTTGCGGTGAAAACTTAAATGTAGCATATAATTCAAGTCGTATCTAAAATAAAATAGTGCTGGATTAGCACGTTAATATACACCTAACAGGCTGACTCACAAAAAACTAACAGGAGTGATGAGAATTCGACATGGCCAAGAGGCTTACTAGTGTAACAGCGGGATAGCAACGAAATGTGCTCTGGCTAGCGAAAACACGCTCTGAATAAACTCAGAGATTCACTCCTTTAAATATTCACTTCACTTTAAATTTACATCCTAGCGAGAAAATACTAAGGGTAGTTGAGAGGTTCAGGAAAGGTATCAAACTTAAAATAAATTTGTTATGCAAAATAATGGAAACCCTACAATGTTACTATTGCTCGAAAAGAAACGAGAAAATGAGACTTAATGGGTTGTTGCAAATTAAAGCTAGAATTTTATTTTTCATCTTCATTATCTTATATTATAGTGCTGGCCATCCAAAATGCAACACGAAGAAGGACAAGAGATGTAAAAGACAAATTTATTTCAGAGATTACGCACAGTATCAATATTAATTCATTTGAAATGAAGCCTTCTTTGAGATGAGGAAGACGCAAAAATCAGTAATGAGAGTTGCTTGTTTGTTCATAATCGTTGCTACACGCTACGACATTGAGTGAAAGAGGCTCTATATGTGCTGGTGAATAGCAGTTCATGCTATCTTCCCAAGTAGCCAGGTTCATCTGGGGTACCTACGGGTGTAGCATGCTAGACTAAACGTTTTCCAATTATTGACCAGGCATATTATGTGGGGATAGATATTGAGAAGGGGTGATATGTTTGCGGATGTGGTCATGCTATATTATGCACAATATGCTGTGAATTAATGCGACGAAGCGGTTGCAAATGCTCCTGTCTGTCAGTCGTTCTTTTCTGATTCCATATTCACGTGACTGTTGCGTGGCTACGTCCGACACGATGACCGAATTCCTGAAAGGATGATCCGCAATCTCTGTATGTAACGATTCTGTCTCGTTTGAACTCAGAAACGTGCGTGTATTTCTAAAAGACAGACTGAAGTTACACACACACAACAACAAAAAAAATTCACGAGAGGACAATTCGTATTATTCAAACTTCTCCCTTTATATATGGATTGTAAGGATCGCCGCAATCGCCCACGATGTGCGCTAAAATCGTAATCATTTGCATATTCCATTGAAGGTGTACATATGGCGCAATTTCCATGCTGTTTAGATGCTTCCTTCATAGTGTTGCATTTTGGATGGTATGATAACTATTTCTATTACCATTCAGAGAACATTAAATCCAGAGGTAAGTGATGATTCCGCTTCGTTATTAATACGGTTATTAATTTATTTACATATAATACAGTGGTTACAAACATTATTATTAGGATCAACACCTTCGTTATTATTAGGCTTAACACCTTCAATCTTCCATCAAAACTAAACTGTTATAGAATAACATCAGACACAAGAGGCTCGGAGAGCCACCTAACGACGCAAGCTATCAATTTATAACATCCTTCCGCCCCCCTATGAACTGCAAGTTCATCAATTAAATCTAACTAATCAGTATCACACAACACTTACTTATCAATAACAATAATGATTAATTATCAATACTATAGTTAATATCAAAACAATATAATGAAAATACTACATTAATACTATAATAATAGATAACAAAAGAATGATAACTAATAATAATAATAATATTCTAAATGAAATGTTAAAGTTCAGATTGTCTTACTTTATCAGCATATAGTCTATTTTGAAAGTTCCAGTGGATACAAAAGTTGTATTGATTTTTCCACTATTCCAGATTTAAGTTTTACACTGCGCTATCGTACCTTACCGTCGCGTCCGGTAAACGTTTCCACAATTTTGCCTAAGTTCCACATATTTCTAGGCAACTTGTTGTCTCCGATAAAGACTACATCATTCACCTTAAAGTGTCCTTTGACCTTTGTTGGTGTTACACAGTTTGCAGATTTTTAAGTTTGGCAAATATTCCCCTTTCCAGTAACGATCTAACAAATTTTGTCGATTGTTGTATCGTTTTATCATATTATTTCTATCTGCATTAACATTTCTATCATATTTTATCGGTGGTAAAGAAATCAAACGTTTCCCTACGAGAAAATGCGAAGGACTTAAAGGAGATAACTCCTTTGAATTACTGTACACGTAGGTAATCGGTCTTGAATTTATCACAGCTTCTATTTCTATTAAGACAGTTCTCAGTTCTTCGGTTGAAAAAGATGATTTCCCAATTATTTTCTTGAGGCATGATTTCACTGTTCTCACTATACATTCATAAAAAACGCCCCACCAGGTTCCCTTTTCAATGATAAATTTCTAGTGAATTTCAGTTTTCCCGAAATATCCTCTAATTTCTTGGTGGTTAATTTTCTTCCACATTTCCTTCAGTTCTAGATTTGCTCTTTTGAAAGTTTTCGCATTATCGGAGTATATAGTAGAACATATTCCGCGACGTGAAATGAATCTTCGAAATGCAAATAAAAACGTTTCTGTATTGAAATTATGAGCTAGTTTTAAATGAATGGCTCTTGTAACTGCACACGTACATAATAAAATATAGTGCTTTTCTTTGTTCTCCCTTGTAAATAAGGGGCCAGCAAAGTCAATGCCAATCACATCGAATCGAGGAGATTCTTGAACACGATCCGCTGGAAGCAGAGCTGTGACTTGCACTGCAGGGCGAACCTTATATCGCCTGCATATTAAACATTTATTGAGCACAGATTTAACGTTCTGCCTTCCCCTGAGAATCCAAAATTTGCTCTGTAGTTCAGCCAATATGTCAGGTATTCCTGAATGTAGTACCTTATTATGCGCGTCCATAATTAAGAGTTCCGTATCCTTGTTGCCTCCAAGAATTAACCATGGGTGTTTTCCTTTCATTTCACATTTTGAAAATTGTAGTCTTCCCTTTGTGCATATCAGTTTGTTCTCATCTAATTCTGGATCGAACTCAATAAGTTTCGAAACTTTTTCTATTGGTTGATTATTAAGCAGTTGATTTCTTTCTTCTTGAAAATGCTTTGATTGAATAATTTGCACCCAAAACATTTCTGTTTCTGCTAGTTATACAGCTGCTAGGGGGCCTTCTTCCTTCTCACCAAATGTTCTCACATTATGTATAAAGCGTTTTATCCAAGCTGTAATTCTATGCAGTCTTGACAATTTGCTACATTTTTTTCTATATCAAGAACTGGTTCTGATGTTGGTGTGACATTACATGCAAACTGCACTGTAGTTTCCTTTTCAATTTTCAAGTCTTCTGAATTAACTTCACTCAAATTGTTTCGAGGCCATAAACAATCTGGTAATATCAGCCATGGAGGACCTTCCCACCACTTAACGTCTTTCATTATATTTGAAACACTTTTTCCTTTCGTGAATATATCTGCTGGGTTGTCCGTTCCCTTACAATGATTCCAGTTTTGAGGATCGGTATAGTTCTTTATTTCAGCTACCCTATTAGAAACAAACGGTTTCCAATCCTTCAACGTTCCTTTTATCCAGTGCAATGTAATGGAAGAGTCTGACCAAAGTAAAATATTGCTCATTTTGAATACATCTTTTAGGTAATCGGCAATTCTGGCTGCACTCATTCATTCTAATCTCGGTAGTGTCAGTTTCTTTAGAGGAGAAACTCTGGTTTTAGCTATCACAAAACTAGTGCTTAGGTTCTCTGCTTCTTGACACCTGAGATACGCTACTGCATCGTAAGTTCTAGGGCTGGCATCGCAAAATGTATGCAACTACAATGTATCTCCAATCATCTCCATATTAGTCGAAAAGTATTTCCTTACAACTGAAAATTCATTCAGGAGATCTACTTCAGAGCACCAGCTCTTCCAGGTTTTTCTCTAGTGTTTGAGGTAATTCTTCACTGAATGAATTCCTCGTTCCCACAATTCTTGGAAAATTAATTTTACCCTGACAGTAAAGAGAGAAAGAAAACCCACTGGATCAAATATTCTTCCAGCAGTTCTTATTATTGTATGTTTAGTATCATCAGAATTCAAAACTAAATTTTATAGGTCTTTGACATCAAATTTAAAAACGTCCTTTTGAGTATCCCATAACATTCCCAATACCTTTGATGAAATATATGTATCGTCTGATGTACAAGTCTCAAAGCCGTAATCGGACCACAGGTTTCCAAGCTCTGCAGAATTACTTCTCCATTTTCGAAGTTTCATTCCTACTCCTTTGATTATGCAGTCTGCTTTTTTATATCTTCTGAAAGCTTCTTCATGATTATGTAGTCTGCTTCTTTAGATCTTCTAAAAGCTTTTTCTCGATTCGGAGCTCCTGATAACAAATCGTCGACGTACATCAATTCATTTAGCATCAAACAAGCATCTGGATACATAGTGGAATATTCTTTCAAGTGGAATTTAATTACAACAGCTAAAAGAAACGGACTAGAAGTAATACTAAACAGGACTCTAGTCATTCGTAGAATTTTTGGTTCAACAGATACATAATCTGGTAAATCATCTATCCACAGAAATCGTACAACATCACGATCAGTCTCTACTAAACTAATTTGAAGAAATGCCTTCTTAATATCAGCAATAATTGCGATTCTGTTAATTCGAAATTTAAGTTTTAAGAGATATGGGTTTAAGTTTGGTCCAGGATGTAACAATTCATTTAGCGAAGGAGCATGAGAAGGATGCGAAGAAGCATCTAAAACAATCCTTAATTTCGTTGTATTCTTATCCTTTCGAATTACAGGGTGGTGTGGTAAAAAATATATCGGATTCTGACCTATATCAGTTTGTTCAGTTACTGATTCTACGATTCCCAACTTACAGTATTCTTCTATGACGATATATAATCAGCATACAAGGATGGATCCTTATAAAATCTTCGAACCAACGAAACAAGTCTTTTCTTAGCATTATCATAATTATTTGCCGAATTATCACAAGGATGCTTCCAAGGAAGCTGCACTTCAGAACAGCCATCTTTAAAAGTCAAACTTGATTCGAAACTTCGAAGAACTCCCTCATCAGAAGTGGACAATTTTAAGTCATTATGGATACCTAGGGATTCTAATTCCCAAAACGCTTTTAACTGAGAAGCCGTTAACTGATCCTCATCCAAATCTTTCATAAGAACAGCGTTTAAAACTCAAACGGATAATGATTTTATGTTCAAAGAGGAATGTGTAACTGGACCTTGAATTGACCATCCCATCAGTGTATCTATTAACACCACCGATGAACTTAAATGTTTTGTTTTACCAGAAACGATTTCCCAAAAATAATCTGATCCAATTAGAATGTCAATTTCATGATGATTACTTTCACTATCTTCATAATCAGATAATTTAATATTTAAATATTGGATTTTGTCATTTAATTCTTGGCTAGGAATTTCTGTTAAAGCATCACAAATTTCTTGTGATTCTAATGCTTCAATAGCCAAACATTTACTTTTGTTTTCGATGTTACATAAATGGAATTTAAACCTACATCTTGTAGTGTTCACTCCAGTATTATTACCAAAAGTGTGTAAATTTATTTTTCTTTACCTACGGCTGTAAAATTTAATTTCTTTGATAAATTTTCATGAATAAATGTTCGTTGACTTCCTGAATCAAGTAAACAACTAACTTTCGTTTTGATTCCTGTGCCACGAACAATGGCTCGAAATGTTTGTAGAAAAACAATTTGTTTATCGTTAGTAATTTCTTTCTTTTCTGGCGTTATCGATTTCAGTACTGTTTCAGAGTTATTAATAGGATTAACCTGTTCGTATAAAGAATCATTTACAACTGGGTAAGCTTTTTCACATAACCCCTTTCTGTGTTGTTGCCTTTTATGGCATACATTACATTCAACCTTAACTCTGCATACTTTTCTAGTTATGAAACTTTTTATAACTCAAGAAACATCTACCATTTCTTTTCAGAATATCCTTCTTTTGAGCTATGTTAAATTTATCACAATCGTCTGATAAATGATGTGTTACTTTATTACAAAAAACACATAAATTTTCAATAAGTGTGTTTAAAGGCGCAGCTGTTGACTGTTTCCTTATATTTCTATTTTTATTGTCATACGATACGATCTTTTCTTTATTTTGTTTATTAGCGCGAATATATTCATATGTATTTTTTGAATAAATATTATCGCAATCCATCGATTTAGTTAAAAGAAATGTACGTTCTCTAGATTCGACTTCTTTCTTTAAAAAGATTAATAAATCCGTTATTTTATTTTCTTCGGAATCATGCAATGGGTTGAATTCTAAAGCTATATCGGTTGGTGATGCTCTAATAAAAAAAATTGGGGAAAAGAAGTGTTTCATAAGAGTTTGGCTCAATGCCAAGGCTCGCTATTAACATGGTCATAAATTCTTCTTAATGACGTGATGTCTTGCGAATATTTACAAGGCGTCAGATTAAGCAATCTAGACATGCGGATGTCTATCTGTAATTCTTTTCTGCCAAATATATCGATTGCCTTATTATAATTTTGTGAAGTCAATGATAGACCTCCTTTTTAATAATTCTCGTTGTTGCTGTTCTTAGCGCTGTGCGCTTCATTATATTTTCCTCAAGTTTATTCATTATCAAACAGAAAATGTTCACTTACCTCTTCTTCTTGTGCTGGAATTCCGAGTTTTCTTGCATCACAAATTTATGATAACTATTTCTGTTACCATTCCGAGAGAATTAAATCCAGTGGTAAGTGATGATTCCACTTCGTTATTAACACACACAAATTTATTTACATATAATACAGCGGTTACAAGCATTATTATTAAGCCCAACACCTTCGTTATTATTAAACCTTGAATGTTCCATCAAAACTAAACTGTTATAGAATAACATCAGGGACAAAATATTCGGAGCGCCACTTAACGGCGCAAGCTATCAATTTATAACAGACGGCCAGCAGTTAGTATATATAACAGAAACAAGGGATTGGAATTAAAATTTCAATGATAAAAAATAAAAATATATATAAACATAAATAAATTCCATTAATTGGGCCCTAAATACAGTTACAAAGTAAAGCAAGAACACTATAAGAAAGATTTTTGTAGTTCATGTATAAAAGCCGAGCCTAAGAGATAAAGCACAAACATGCAAAAAAGAAAAAAAATGAAGGGTGCAGTCTGTTACATTTCCTCCAAACGGCCGCTGAGTTTAGATGCGTAGGACTAATCCCCCCTTTTTTTCCCCGAACAGCGGGCATTATTTCCTCTTTTTCGACATTGGTAGCTCCTACGGCCGGAGGTGACGGCCATTTTATTGTGGAGGCACCTAATAGGCGGCCGCCGTTTCCTCCTACTAAGGGACTACTAAGGCAACCATGCCTTCTTCGGGATTCGAACCCGGGCTCTTCGGTATCGTAGTCGGCTCCCCTAATCTCTATACCATCTGGGCGCCCGAACTAGTTCCTAAGATTTTTAATGTTTCTTAATTTTTATTTTATAGGTTAACGTGTTTTTTTTTCTTATTTTACGTGCAATTTTGCTACTTTGAAGACTGAATGTTTAGAGCAATCTGGGGGAAAATAAAATGAAACTAATAGTAAAGAATTTATGAATTCTTTCTTAACATTATTCTTGAACAACGTGGTGTAGTTAAAATTTGAGGTAGAACTTGGCGATGATACGAAAAATAACAGCATATTTCAATAGTTTACTGCTGATGTTACTCGTAAAAGCAAGATCTAAGTATGCATTATCTAACGTACTTGGATATTTGGTTGGTACCACATTAAAGTGTTGTTTTATAAATCCAAAAGCTTTCTCATTTCTTTCTACACCGATATTAAAGTCTCTCATAATAGTCATTGCTATATCCTTGTCGGCATGAAGCTCCTCTCCTCATCAATTAACACACATGTCTCTGAATACTTTATGAGTGCTAAAACGGAAGATTTTTAAGTTCGAGCATGTACTCCAGGATGAATGTAGGCATAGACAATATAAACCACGGCTGACCATTAATAATTATAGTATCGACCACATAAATGTTCTTTGCACCAATATCTTGCAATTAACGCCTATTATGTACCGCAGAATGTATTGACGTACAATTTGCACTACTGTTTAAATATCTATAAATGACTGCACTAGTTTTTCCTTCTAAGTGTTCTTTACTCTTTAGTGTGCTCCGTATTCTTAATGAATCTTTATTTTTTGATATTTTATATTTATATTTGTAGCACAAATAATATGAATACGTCGCTCCCACAACCGCTCGTCGTCGAATCGAACATAGAACTGAATGCGTTATAACCAAACTTGTGTTCACGCATTTGTGACGTCATCAAAATGTAGTGTATTTTTCCTAAATGTGAGACTCTACTGTGACTCGAGTACAACTCCAGTTTTCAATAGCTTTTTTTTTTTTTGTGTGTGTGTGTGTATGAGAGAGAGAGCGTTTTTAATGGTTTCCTTTAACTGTTAAAGCCATGAATGGAAACAATAGCTTTTGGGTTTATTGAAATATAAGATACGAAGATATGTTTTGTGTCTTAAAATTCTTTTATCCCTTGGGAATCATTGGGGGATTGAGGATTGATTGAGGGACGTTGTTCATTGAGGAACGTAGTTCTACTATAAAAATTGCAGTTAATGAAAAACCACAATTCCACAAGATCTTCTTTCCTGCTTTTATTTCGGGAAGCTTTTTGAGAATTTTGAATAATATTTTAGAAACATTTTAAGACCAATAGCTAAAAATAGAAACTAGAATCCATTTAGGAAACAAATCTACCCCGACGAAGTCAGAAATAACAAACTACATATATTATATACTACATATATTATAAACATATATATATATGTGTGTGTGTACATATTTGTCATGTTTTCGAATACACTCGGGATGGCAGAGTGGTAAGGCGTGTGGAAAGAGTTGATACCAAACTAAATTCATCCAATTAACACCTTTTTGCAGATTTGTAGGCACACTAGAATAATTCCTTGTAGACAATATATTTTTTTATCACAGCAGTTACAATAATTTCTTATATGGCCAGATAAAAATATGCAACATCGTTTCAGGTAGGAAAGCATAAGCGGCGCAGATATACTCGCTTGGCAGAAGTCAGGAAAAAGGGGACGTAGTTCCTCGCGAAGCAGAGAGTACATGCAAAATTCTGTGTATATGCAAAAACGAATCTAAAGTCATGATTGGTCAGTTTCACCTTTAGTTACCATTTTTCAAGGAGCATTACGTAATTTCGAATGATCTCGCACCTGGGAGAACAGATGCATTTAGAGGGAGATCACCAAATTTAGCATGTTAATTTTGAGATCGCCAATTAGTTTTTAAATCAGCTATCATATTTTGATAGCTGATCTATCTACCTATATTATCATATAGGTAGATAATATAGGTAGATAGATCAGCTATCAAAATATCTACCTATATTATCATATAGGTAGGATCTATCTACCTATATTATCATATAGGTAGATAGATAGATAGATAGATATAGATATTTATCTTATTGTATGCATATGTATAACTGTTATATATATAATCATTATCTCTTGATTTAAAATACATTTAATCTTATTTTGAAATTTCTTACATATTTGTATATTTCATTATTACCTCTTGATTTAGATATATATCATTATTATTTCCTTATTTACATACATATACATATATATATTGTATGTATGTGTGTGTTTAAATCAGCAGCTAATAATAAAATCAAAATTAAATCATGAAAGATGGGCAATTAAATATTATCTCTTGGTTTATTAATTCATTTCCAAGCATACTACTTTACTTTATAATACATTTAACCTTACTTTGAAATTTCTAAACTTTTAGCTAGATAGATAGATAGACAAGTATATATATATAGAGAGAGAGATAGACAGATATAGAATATATATGCATTCGTCAGAGAATAGTTTAAATCACTAAGAACGGGAACATCACTAAGTGATGACTTTCCTTTCTTTTTCTTTCTTCATACTTAAAGAAATCATTCCTTGTGTGAATTATGGAGCATTCACTCTCTTCTTATGGCTATGTTTGTTGTGGGGAGAAGAAACAACTCAATTAATCATAGTGTGACAGGTTGCAATGCACTGTTTCTTGTGCGTATCGCGCCTTGTGGGGATCATTGCTCTGACGTGGGCTTATGTTTGTGTGTTGAATTAGGTGGGGACTGTTATCGGGTTGTTTATCGCCTCGGAAATACAAGCTTTTATTTGCGGCACAAATGCAGTGATTTTCTATTCGGAAATTTTCATTTTTAGATTACAAATAGTATTTTAGTACGGTAGTGATGATTTTAATGAGGATTATGCAGGGGAAGTTGAAATTTAAATGAGAAAGAAATGGTTCTACAAAGACATTACATCTTTGTACGACCATTTCTTTCTATATAAGTATAGGTTTTCAGCTTACCAGCGAAATAACATTAATATTATTACTGTTACTTATTTATCAATTTCAAAAGGTGATATTGACTCTTTGTCCATAATAAAATAAAATTAAACGATTTAGTCACAAATAAAATTTTATTTACTCAAATACTTTTACAACGAAATTAAATTTATCAAGATAATTCTTGATTTAATTAATTAAATCACATGACTTTATGTATAATAAAGATTGGATTTAGATACTTATTACTCTCGAGGAAACTACGTAGTTTCTAAGTAAAAAGAATTAATTTTGTTTGTTGCATAACTTTCATTTATCCATTCTTATGTTATTGAATACTGGAATCTGATCCATATTTTATTTTTATTGTTGCCTGCATAATTTAAAAAAAAATTTTCCGTTATGTTATGTAGATATCAGTCTGATATTGTCTTATTGCAGAAAATAGATGAACAAATAAAACAGCATAACTCTAATATGATGATTAGAGATTATTTTTGCCCGGGTTTCACTACAAATTCAGCTTAAAATGAATACCTTTGATAAGAGAAACTGAAAAAATTAGTATTTATGAAACTATTTTGTACTTCTTTATCCTTGGGCTTATAGTTTTAATCATTCCACAGAGCAGACTGTCAAAGCATTGTAGGGTTCCTTGTCTAAGACGAACGTCGAAGAATCTAGTGAACTATGTAGCGATTTATCGCTGAGTTCAAAACAACTAAGTCTCAAGAAGGGTTAAAATACCCTTTTATTCACTCAATAAGAATACCAGTTGGCCCTTTCTCGGGCTTACAGGAAGGCTCTACTCGGGATTTAACTCAGAATAAGAAATAAGAAACTACAGTTAAATAAACGAGACAAACGTGCTATTCAGGACTCCTATCACTATCTATTGAAGGTAGTTAAACCTTCAATAAATTCAAAACGATTCTAAAACCTCATTCTAGTAGGGAGTTGTAAATGGAAACAAGAATTGGTACTAAAAGCCTTCAAAATTAAAATAACCGTTATAAAATTAAAATATACCTTACAGCATAAACAAAGAAAAGAAAGAGGCTTGCTCAACATTATCGTTTATACAAAACTTGAAAGTTTTTAAGTGCAAAGGCATAACAAAGCGTTTTAACGTACATACACAGGAAACATATTTATATTTTCTAACAACAATTTGTTCTTAGTATTTTATATATTAATTTCCATTTTTTTTTCAATCAGGTGCTGAAAGTCCTCCATCTTTCCCAAATTTGGGTAATTCTTCGTCTTCATCTCCCTCCGCTGGAACTGGCAGGGAAGAGGAAAGGACAGAGCCTCTCCGAACCTGCTACCCAGGCCTATGGTACGGCCTCCCAGCTTTCAAGTCCGTGGCTACCTTCGAATCTAGTTTCCCACTCTTCCCATTTTTCGCACCTCATCTTTTATCGTCAGCTGAAAACAATAATAGTCATGCTTCCTCTACAGCTGGTGAGTAATCTCAAATTTTCGTTCCTAAAGAAATGATACAAAAGGATTTTTAAGGAATAATTTTCATTCTTGAAGAAATATTATAAAAGAATTTTCAAGAAAATGAATAGTTTAGCGAAATGAGATAATAGCTAATCAAGATAGGTTTTGATAGCATGGTAGACAATTTTTCCAAAAATGTAAGTGTAGTCGAAGAAGTCAAGACAGGAAAAAAAGTTGAGATACAAAAACTTCATCGATGGTGGTGGAGTCCCACAGAACTTATTGGACACCTCCGTACCAGTTTTGATGGAGAGCACTCTAGGAGACGGATCCGATTTTCTCCCACCCCTCTTTGCCAATCACCAAACTTCTTAAAATGGCTTTTGGTTGTCCAGTATTTTAAATGTCCTTATGCCGCTCAGAAAAGCAATAGTATCTTAGGAAACGAAGGTCATAATATCGAAATTCCATTAAAAAATTATCGGTTAAAAGAGCGAATAACAGCCTAAAGATTGGATTATTCGGAATACGACGAAGAGCATTAAGGCTCTTTGCCTTAAGAAAGAAGCCTTAAAGTGGCCAAGGGACAATACTCTGAACACTGGTAGATCGTCTCGAGCTCAAATCCTTGCCAAAGGATTGACTGTGTTAGAATTTTCATAGTGTCATGCGCAATCATATTCCAATGCAATATCAGTACGAGCAGCTCTCTCTCTTAGAAAGTCCACCGTGAGATCAATTCTTAGAATCATTCCAAATAATAGATGTCAAAATATATTACCTTAACTCTTATAAACTGCACGAATGGATATCACAGCAAAGATAAAGTTTTATATGAAATGTAATTCAGCGAGATCATTTGTTACAAGGTTAAACAATTAAATTTAGATATCATATTATCCTTTTTTAAAATATCCAGGTTCTTCTAGTACAATGTATTATTCTTAAATCCGTGAATTATTTTTTGAATTCATATCAAACAACTAGATACGAAATTTTATTGTATTAAAATACATTATTAAGCTCATTACATTCTTTTTAAAATGTTTCATAAGTGCTCGACGCGTTGACTTTTGCTAGTTGCGTTCGTGGTAGCATTATGCATTTTTGCGAGGTCTTATTTGGACCTAATACAGAAATGCCTGATGCCACAGCTAAATGAAAAGTTTGAGGCTTATTTCTTTCAAAACGATAGTTGTTCGGCTCATAGACAGTACTAACTAGATCATATGAAGAATATTTCGCAACATTTACAGTAAAAATAGCTGAATCAAAATTTGCTGCTGAAATGAATATCAAAGCACTGCTTGAAAGAAAGAAGAATTAGTGCGGTAATCACATTGGTCTGCATTTGATTTGGTTTATTTGATTATGGTAAATCCTACGAGAACTATCTGCCTCGTAGAGAAGGATGCCTAAGAGAGGAATGCCTTCATAAAGGACTTTCTAAGAGAAAACGGCTCGTACCCACCCTATACATGAGGAAACTACGAAAGCTCCCATACATGAACTCAAGTCGAACTAACAGTGTTCAGCGACTTTCTAAAATCATTAGGATTTTTTTCATGCTGGAGACGTGAAAAATGAGCAATGCCCTCTCCGAGACTCGAACCTTGGACCTCTCGGTGTACACCTAATGTGCTGACCATTACACCACGAAGGCATAATAAGAAAGCCGAAGAAATGTCTTATATACCCCACTTTTAAAGAGCGACAGGGATTAGGGAACCCAGTCGCCAAATCTAAGCAATAGAAGGTATAAGGAGAATCTTGTTTTTCAAAAATATAATTCAACTGCTTTTGTAGTCGTATGGCCAACCGAAAATATGTTAAGTATTCAGGTTATTCACTGCTTCACTCAATTAATTTAATTTTATTAAATTAATTGATACACGTGAAAATTTAAAATAAAAATTTTAAATATTATTAATCTGATTAATTTAGAAATAAATAAACGTTGTAAATTTGCATAGGCTATAAACGCTTTAAAATTTTCACGTGTATCTTTTTTTTTCCATCTGTGAACGAAACAAGAGGTAAAAATATGGGTAGCACTTTTATTTCCGTTTATGAATTCTCTTAGTCGACATTTTTATTTCTATTTATGAATGCAACCTGAGACAGAGCTATTCAAAAATAAAATAAATTTTGCATAAGCCAAGAAAATATTCTTTTCTTTCTCTAGATTAAATTTTTAATTTAATGAAAAATAAATCTTTTCCAGTTTCGCACTGAAAGTCAACTGCCTTTACATACTGCATTTTAGTAAATAGTATAATAAATTATCCATTGTACCGATTTAATTACATAAATATAATATGATCTTACTTCTGATTATTTTAATAGTTTATCTTTAACTACAAGTTACCACAGCAGTGCAGCGGCATGCTGCAAGTCAGCACTGTATGTGATCTTTCTCTAAAAAAAACTGAAAAATTGTAGATTTATTATATATATTCTTTGGGCAATAT
>KK115682.1:740278-765118 GCA_000611955.2 Stegodyphus mimosarum
ATATATTGTCCAAAGGAGCATTTTTTTCATTTACACACACACAGATGTTTTGAGAGCATTTCGGCTAATGTCCCTTTAGGCCAAAAATACATTTGAAAACAGCATAGCTTTAGAATTTCGTATGGACAGTCCCGAGCGCTGGGGATAAAAGTGTTTTTGTTTCCGTTCAGTGTTGCCATTGCTCACTTTGAAATCGTTAAGTTTGTTAATTAAAATTTCGATAAAGTTTTAGAAAATATGAAAACGACAATAACAAAATTCGATAATCAGAATTCGGGCTTCCAGGCGCACGTGTTTGGGTGAAGGGTTACATTATTTAAAATTTGATGGCTCTACGTGCTGTCGTCTTTTCACAATCTCAGAAAGATACACACATTCATGCAGATTTTTCTCATTCAAATTTTTCAGTATTTAATGTCTTTAAATATATAATTACATTTAAAGAAATTAAATAATGAAAATAATAATAATAGTCGGTGGCAACAATTTAAAAAGTCTTAGTTCACTATAAATGCCGTTTATAGTGAACAGACGCAAAATGCCGTTTCAAGACTAATAGCCTTTCTAGGCTAGCACTCCGAAAGTGAACTAGAAACATGCAGCAGCATGAATTCAAATGATCTCCCGCTCGGCCTCTTTCAGTTCTAAAATAATTCCCAGTTGTTCGCTCCAACTCCTCTCTCACCTTTATACCGCTTAAACTCCTATCCCTTTTCGGATTTTAGACCCTTTTAAAGGCGCCGACAGATTTTTAACACCCAGTTTAAAAATCCACCCTTGCCCTCACCGAAAGCGATTGACACCGAACCTGATACGGAAAAACCCCTGCGGCGAATGGAGGGTCGGTTGCCACCAGAAAAAAAATAAAACTAAAAGAACAGCGGAACTCAATTATTGAATTTAGTCACCGTAGTCGAATCAGTGTATCGTTTCTGCGGCAGGACCCCGCGGGATTCGGAGGGATGGAGCAGTAGGAACAGAGAAAGATGGGGGGTTATATCCCATTGGGTGAAGGGCAATTCGATTACGACGCTCATATACCGGTGTTGAACTCTTTGAGACTGCTCTTACGACTCTTATGATTGGGGGAGATACGCCAGACAGGACGGCAGGTGTTGGGAAATACGTCAGTAAATAGCGGAGACAGCGGAACTGAAGTGGTGCAGACCTTAATATTGGGAATTATATTTGTGATGATCACTATAGCTTAGAGCACATATTATACAATAAAATACACTGCTAATACCTTACCAGGTATTACCCAATAAAATATAAATAATAACTAACGACTAATTAAAAAAATCTGAAAGCTGTTCAGATTTTATATTACTCCCAAAGCGGCTTTTTTTTTCATTTACATATACGTTCACGTTTCGAGAGCATTTGGGCTAACGCGTTTTGGGGTAAAAATATTTAAAAACAGCATATCTTTAGAATTTCCGGTAGACAGCCTCTCAGGCTGTAGATAAAAATATTTTATTCCGCACAATACATTGCCACTGCTCGCTGTGATATCATTGAGATTTTTAATTGAAAATTCGTTAACGCTTAAAAATGTGAAATAGATAGCAAAATAAAATTGAAATTCCAGATTCGGCTTCCAGGTACCCATCGGGTGGAGGACTACGATTTTCAAAATTTGATGGCTCTAGGTTTCATTGTTTTTTCACAGTGCGAAAAACATACATGCATTCATGCAGATTCTTCATTATTTAATTTCTTTAAATGTAATACAGGGCAATAATATTTGATGGCAACAATTTGAAAAGCGATTTATTCGTTTGTAGGGATTTGACGTAAAACGCCGTTTCGAGGCAATAGCCCTTCTGAGGAACACCCGTTTTGGCCAATAAATAAGCCCTTAAAAACCGCTGTCAATAACTAACACAGTAAAAGTCAGATAACCGACATGTTTCGGACATTAGAGATTTTGAATTTTCAAATGTGCCGTATGATCAGACCAAAACTATACTATGCCTCTAAACGAAGTTTTTCGCTTAATTTAATGCATTGAGGAATGAAATAATTGCGTATAATAATTCTGTAAACATAATTAATATATGAAACTTATCAGAAAATAAATTTATTCTTATATTAATAGTTAAATAATATTTCATCATGTTTCGTTTTTATTAATATTGCCAGCGCATAAAGTCCGAATGTCCACTTGTTTCATAGTCCGGGATATGTTTTCATAGTAAAAACAGTCATTCCGTAGAATATGAAATTTCATTATTTTTCCTATGTTATATCTTGGAATATATAGTTTTGGAAAATTTGCTAAATTCATTTAGCATTTCACCAAGATGAAGCCAATCTTGAATCTTGAATCAAAATCAAGTGATCTTCAATTTTCTTCCAAGTCACTTTTCATTTCTTTTCCCATCTATAAATTCAACGGCATTTTGAGTTATTATAACGTTATCACTTAACAGTTACACAACTCATTAAATTTTATACTTTTTAATCCATTCAGTAATTTAATTTTCTGAAAAACGTTTAATGGATATTTGAAGAAAAACTTTCAATTATAAAAATCAATTGTTTTCAAAAACTCGGAGATCTGTTTTTTTTCCCATGCATCATTATCAATATTTTCGTCTTCTTTGACAGAATTTTGATTCATGGCTTTTTGGCCACAATTTTCGCTACTCGATTTATTACATTGGATTGTTTACATGTGTCCAAGAGTCTATTAAAACTCAACTTTTGGTGAATTGTGAAGGTCATATGGTTCCATTTTATTCCCTTATCGCCATTTTAAAAAGTTTTAGAAAGATTCTAAATAATTAACGAAAGCAAACTCTATATGAACGGGAAAATAATTTTCCGTTCATATAGAATATTTAAATAAAAGATTAGTTAAAAGAGGTAAAAAGAATCGAAGCGACTGATGAGCTTTTCGGAATAAAGTATTAGATCCGCCATCACATGAAGAATTTCGATTAAAAGGGGCTAAATTATCCCGAATGCTGAACCATTGGATGTTGGACTAACTGCAACTTAACGTAAACTTCAAATACCTCTTTTTAATTCTTTAGATGGCAAATGATTTGTTCTTTTTCTTTATTTTACACTCTAACAAGCATGCGCAGTAAGAATGCAGCTTAGTATCCTTTCAGTCATGATTTCAATAAGTTAGAAAAGAATGAAAATTGAGGTTTGCTAATTTATTTTCAATTTATCAGATCTTTGAGGAATGTTGTAAAGCAGTTTTTTGTTGTAAAGCAGCAGTGTGTTTTGCTTATTTCTGTAAATTTTTCTTGTCCCTTTCGATCTTTTAAAGCGGATATTCTTCCCACGTTTTATAATCACATGATCTTAGGGATAAAGCATCATTAATGATCGAGCTCCACACAATAAAAGTATGATTATATTTTGGTTTTATTACATACTAAAAAACATTTTACTTTGAAAGAAAGTTATGCAATAATATAGACTTAATTCTTGTTATAGGTATAAAACATAGCTGATAAAGATTTATGAATGAATATTACTGATGGAATTTTAATGAAATGCCTTAATGCGGATGAAATTTTATTGTTAGTTTCCCAAGAGGAAAGAAGGTTCTTTTCATTATCTGGGTAAAATAAAACGAAAAGTTGAATTTTCTGATATGATATTTGAGTATAAAATATTTCTGATATATAGCATTTGAACGGTGTATTATGCCAGAAATTGTATAAAACGTTTTCGTGAAAGTACTTTCATTGTTATGATTTTTAAAGTTTCTGATATTTTTTATTTTAAACAATAAAATAACATTTGTATTTATTTTTCATACTTTAAACTTTAGATTTATTAATCATGTTTTATTCATAACGTTTTTAGGAATCTGTGAAGATAAATTTTAAATGAAATGTACAATTACGGATATATTCTCATAATCAATAATAAGATCCAAAATTTACAATCATTCATTGTTTATTCCAAATATTATTTATTGAGTTACATACTAAACACGAAATACGTCTCTAACATTTCGAAATTTTTGATTGCAAAGACGTATCCCCAATAGAAGGATCATGTATCCTTGGTAACGAAGACATATGCCTCCCTTCTTTACGAACTGTCATTTTCAATGCACTGAAATATATCTCCATTTATCAAAATATCTCCTTCTTGGAGGAAGTGAAAAGCCACTAAAGTCAGGTTATTAATTTCGTTTTGGTATTTTGCGGTGGTTCACTATAAACGACGTTTCACTTTTCAAATTATTGCCACCTAATACTAGAGCCCTGCATTATATTTAAAGAAATTAAATAATGCAGAATTTGCATGAATGTATGCATGTTTCTCGCACTGTAAAAAGACAACAATACCTAGAACGTAGTCCTCCACTCGAGTAGGGGCATCTGGAAGCCAGAATTTGGAATTTGGAGTATGTTTTATTATGTATCCCATATTTTGTAAAACTTTAACGAACTTTTGATTAACAAAATCAATGATTTCAAAACGAGCAAAGGCAACGCCGTAAAAAAAAAGCATTTTTTATCTCCAACTCGCGATACTATGTATCGGAAATTCTAAACCTATGCTCATCTTAAAATTATTTTACGATATTGTTGTCGAACTGAATTTTATGTTTTAAGTGCGAAGAACATGATATTTAATAAATAAAGGTAACAAACAAAGCGTTAAAAAAACTCCTTTTTGGGCTTAATATAAAATTTGAAAGCTTTCAGAGTTACTTTTTTTTAAATTTCTTTAAAATGTCCACTGGCAACGGAGAAAAATATTAAGAACTTTAAAAAGGAAGTTATCATCCCCCGTCTACCTGACACTTATTATATACACACCTGTACTTTAGTGCAGCCTTTGAAGATTTGTGCTATGGACCAAAAGAACAGCTTTCTAACATTTTTGGCTGGTTGTTAAAAATGATTGCAGAATATTTTAAGATGCCAGATGTACCACCTGACATCATTTGTCCCATAACTGTAGCGATGAGTTGTTGGAATTTTGGATGAATTCCAAGGCCAAGACAACGTGCCCAGAAAGTTGAGCGCCACACGCTCTATAATATGATGACTGCACATCTGCTATCAAGTAGCTCTTTACTCTTAATTGACTGAGATTTCTCAGAAGATTTCTCCCTCCCCCAGACTGTTCTTGAAATATAAAGGGAAGGTGAATTTTTAATTTGGAAATCTTCATCTTGAAATCGTCTAGTGGAAAATAAAATTATAAGTACAAATCCCAGTGATGGTGCTAAACAAATGGTAATTTTGGTACTGCAATTGTGAAAAGTATTGCAATCGTGAAAAATTTCCGGTATCCTATTTTGAAAAAAAAGTGTCCATTTTGATCGCTATCGAATGCAATTTAAGCATGTTTTTGTGTAACATCTGTACGTAAGGACAGAATAAAGGACTCTTTTTCTCCAAAAAATTGTAAAACTAATTTAAAATGGGATTCTGAAGAGGTTTTTTCGTGGCGTCAGTACGTGCGTACGTATGTTTGTATGTATGTATGTATCTCGCAGATCTCAAAAACGAATAGCCTCAGAAGCAGAACTCAAAAACGAGTAGCCTCAGAAGCAGAACTCAAAAACGAGTAGCCTCAGAACGTTGAGATTTTGTGTATAAGACTGCTATAACCTGTAGATGTGCACCTCCTATTTTGGTTGCAATTAGCCGGACCAAAAGTATATAAATATATATATATATATATATACATATCCACTGTGTTACTTGGCTCAATGAGTTCATTTTTTTTATTCTTATATGTTGGTAAATTGTACATTTCTTTTGGTAAAGGTTTATTGCCTTTAGTAAATATACATGCAAGATTTGTATAATTATCAACACTTTAAAAGTTGTTTAAGTGCGTTGAAAGTGTTGATAATTTGTATTTCAAAAAGTGTTGATAATTTAAAGGTTGTTTAAGCCTAATCTTTATCCCCATGCCAGTCGTATTTGTTTACACTTGAAACTTAGGAGCATAGTGTATTTGTTGCCAATCTAAAGAAATTGACCTTCTCAACGTGAAAAAACCTTTTTTTTTATTTCTTTTATACATCGTTTTAGATTTATAATAGTATTTGAAAGGAACGTGCGGCAACGATTAAATAATAATTCAGATGATATAATTTTATGCGAATTCTAAGTTATAAAATGAATGGGATGTAACGCTGCTAGGTGAACCTAGCGAGAGGGTGTCAAGAAAAATGCGTATAATTTAACATTCTGTACAAAGAAGTCATGTGTTGTAACTAGTAAACCTGAGACTATGTTTCATCGCATTTCCTTTAACATAGGATGGCAAGGAATGTTCTTAAAATGTAATATATCTGAAGGAAATACTGAGAAAGGCTGCATCGTGTGAGTAAACTCGAAATTTCTAATAGGAAACTGCTTCAATTCTGCTTAATATAAGCTACTTAGGAAAATTACTACTATAATGATCATATTCACCTTCTTTGTAATAACTTTATACTATATGTTTTCATGTGAATCTACTGTTACGTCTTTATAAAAAAATCTAATATATACACCACATGACTTCCTTGTACGGAATATTAAATTATACGCATTTTGCATTTCATTTAAACTTATTGGATTGAATTAAATCTACTTCACCGGTAGTGCATAAACCACAATAGAATAAATGCACTTTAATAAAATTCCTATATTTGTTTACCTGACGACCATCTGGTGTTAGTTTCACTTAAAAGCGTTACATCTCATTCATTTTATATTTCAGAATGCACAAAAATTAGGTATATCATCTAAAAAATTATCTAATCTTTGCCACATGTTCTATTCAAACACTATAATAAATCTAAAACGATGTTTAAAAGAAATTAAACAAACAAACAAAAGAAAAAAGAAACTGTTTCTCAAAGATGATTCAATAATTCTCATTCAATTAATTCAGTTCTCACTTCGCGAGAAGGAAAAATGCATTAAAAATTGGAAATATCTATATTAAAATTTACGAAGTAAATCTTAAAGATTAATTTCCTCGAATAAATTCGAGATTGGATTAAGCATGATTTAATTCGCAATAAGAAGGTGTTATTTTTGTTGTTGCGAAGCTTAGTTTCTCTAGATTGGTAATAAATCCACTATTCTCCTAAGTTTGAAATTTAAACAAATATGGCCGCCATGAGAAAAATGATTAGGCTTAGTCGCACTTAAGCAACTTTTAAATTGTTGATAATTCTACAAATCTTGTATGCAGATTTACTAAAGGCATAAAAACCTTAACCGGAAGATAAGAATAATATAATTCAATCATTTTTACAGCAAAAAATGCACAATTTACCAACATATAAGAATAAAAAAACTGAGTTTATTCAGCCGAGCCACAGAGTGGATACATATATATACATAAATTTACAGACCTTTGGTGACACCTATTGCAACCAAAATAGGAGGTGCTCATTTACATGTTATAGCAGTCCTATATACAAAATTTCAATGTTCTGAGGCTACTCGTTTTTGAGTTATGCGAGATATATCAATACGTACGTACAGACACCACGAAAAAATCTCTTCAGAATCCATTCTAAATCAGTTTTATAATTTTTGGGAGAAAAAGCGTCTTTTATTCTGTCCTTACGTACGAATATCACTCAAAAACATCGTTAAATTGCATTCGATAGCGGTCAAAATGGATATTTTCGTTGAAATATGATACCCGAAATTTTTTTAGTGTGGAAAAGTAATCAAAGAACAATTATATATTACTCGAATCCAACTCAGTAATTCTACCAGAACGTCAGAATCAAAATGTCGGCAGCGACATAACCCAAAGTCAAATAATTGCAACTACCAAAGCTGGCAGGAAACTGACATGTAACGCGCACGTGAGGCCAGAAACACGCTCTGTCTCAAACTCCGAAAACCTCAGTTAAATACTGGCTATTTCATTTGCATTTTGGTGAGAAATACGGAAAGGAGAAGTTATAGTAAAGACTGAAATCGTATAAATAGGTTAATTTAGATAATACTTTTATAAATTAACCGTTGGAATCGTTCCTGGCGTATGCATTATAAAATCGTTTTACGAGGAAAGAATATAAAGACTGGATTTACAGTAGATTAAATTCCTTTTATAAATAGGGTGAACGTTTTGAATATTTTGTTAATGCAAATGGTTAGAAAAAATGTATACCTTATTACTTGCATGACACTTACGCATAGTCGTTAGAGTAATACATTCAAATGAATGTAACATACACTTACCAATTCTAGGAAGCAAAGTAGATGGCATCTCTTCTTCGGCAGATCAAGATCCTTCACGTGTCTTACCTAAAGACTTGAGCTTGCCTGTTCCTCCTTCCTTGACCGGGACTGATTTCCGATCCCTTGGATTGGGTCTCTGGCCTGGTGATATCCGTACTCATCCTCTTTTCTTCCCTTCTGCTTCATCAGCTTCGCTCTTACATCCACATCCACCAGTCACTACTTCTTCCATGCTTCACAGGTAAATGAATTACAAATTGTACTCATATAGCTACTTTGCATCTAAGATTTTAAAGCTATTTTGATTATTCAAGACTTTAGATGTGTTTTTATGTTAATGTGTTAGTAGAAAATAAGACATTTGTTACATTCCAGACATAAATTTTTCAATTTTGTTTTAAAACAGAATGAAGTATACTTTACTAATTTGAAACACGTGTAGACGAAACGTCAAGCGCTAATAAACTAAGGAAATGAAGTGGATATTTAAAAACACAAATATACATAAATCTAAGTCAGCTGCCTGATCTATTTTTTTTTATTTTCTTCTACGAAGTAAAGGAAGTATTGTAATCACGAAGAATTCCGGGTACTATATTTCAACTAAAATATCTATTTTGACCGCTATCAAATGCAATTTAAGAATGTTTTTTGCCTTACATCTGTACGTAAAGATAGAACAAAGGACTCTTTTCTGTCAAACGAATTGTAAAACTGATTTAAAATTGATTCAAGAGACAATTTTTCATAGCGATAAGTACGTAGGTGTGTAGCTATCACACATCACTCAAAAATGAGTAGCCTCAGAACGTTGAAATTTTGTATATAGGACTACCATAACACGTAGTTTGGCACACCTCTTTTTGTTGCAATCGTCCGCATATATATATATACCCACTCTATTTTGTTTTGTTTTCACTTGAAGACAAGAAAATGGACTGTATACACTAATAATAAATAAACACTTTAATATATTAACACTTTAAATGTGAAGTAAGCCATCCACATGACGACTGCACACTTGTATATTTTTCACTAAAGAATACATAATAGCATTTTCTTACACTATTAATCACCATAAGCAGATCACGTTTCGAATACACACTCTATAATAAAAAAAGCAAAATGAATTCTCGTTACCATGACGACCATATGACATCACACGGCGGTAACGCCATCTGTTGTAGTCTGGATACACTAAACATTCTTGAGGTATAAAAAAAGTAAACACACTCTGTTACTCGGCTCAGTGAGCTCAGTTTCTTTATTCTTCTATGTTGGTAAATTGTACATTTTTTTCCTTTAAAAGTGGTTGAATTCTGTTGTTCTTATCTTCCAGTTAAGGTTTTTATGCCTTTAAAATAATCTGCATGCAATAGTTGCAGAATTATCAACAATTTAAAAGTTGTCTAAGTGCGGCTAAGCCTAATTTTTACTATAGCAGCCATATTTGTTTACATTTGAAACTTAGCAAAATAGTGCTTTTTTCGAGTGGGACCAAAAGGAAACTTTTAGTTTTGCGCACCGAAAAATCTGCCTTCTTGCCTGCTGGCCGAAACGCTTGTTTTTACATAGAAATTGTAATTTTAATTGTAAAAATTGTTTTTTAATTGTTTCTACTGTATTTGGTGTTTTATGTTTTCCTATATCTTTCAATTTTTAATGAAAATAATTTGAATTTTTATCTATTTTTGCGTTGCCGCGAAGTGAGAACTGAATTAATAGAATGAGAAATATATCTCTGATGAAATTCGAGGAAATACGTTTAAATGAAATGCACGAAAAAATGCGTATAAATTAATATTCCGTACAAGGAAGTCATGTGGTGTACACATCAGTTTTTTTAGTAATTTATTACTTCGATTTTATAAGAAAATATAAACGTCAAAGAACTCCACTTAGCGTAAGATCTTTGGAAACGGGCTGAAATTAAACATACACGTGAGTTAAAAGAAAAGTTTAACCCGAATGTACCACCGACATATACGAACTCAAAGAAAGCTTAATTGATTGATGAAATTACATATTTTAGTAAATATGTGCTAAGAATGCAAAAACTCATAGAAATAAATAAATAAAAAGCTATGTAAAACTGCAGAATAGTGATTTTTAGAAGGATTAGGGCAGAGATATTTAAGACTTTAGATGACGTTTTCATAGAATTGGTTATGTGATTTTCGTGTTTTTAAAAGACTTTTTTCAATATATTTAAGTACGTTTTGAAGTAAATTTTGCATTGTATTTTATTAAATATAATTGGCTATGTGTAAAAACTGGCTTCCCTAAATTTATGTTAATACAGTCAAATGTTTTTTTTTCTTTATTTGTATTATAAATTATATTTTATTGGGCAGCTGAATAATATATAATATTATTGGCTTTCAGGTAAAGAAAACTGAATGTTTATTACATATAAGTTAATGAAAACCATAATTTAAATTCCTTTTATTTAATTTCTGTTACATTAGCAAATCTAAATTATTTTGATTTACTCTCGCGATGTTTAGATATCAGTAAACTATGTTCGTTAGTTTTAGGCTTTTGATAACATGCCTGCATAACGAGCGTTTTAAAATTCTGTGTATGAAATACTGTTATAAAATGCATTTTATTCTATGACTTGATGTAAGTAAATATTATGTCTAGATACGAAAGTACGTGCTGTGTTACGCTCTTATTACCGTGTTTCCATATGTTTTCACAAAAATCTGTTAAAGGTTTCAAATAAAGTCTCATCTCCGGCTTATATCATATATAGGGTGATTCGCTACCAGACCGACAAACTTGCAGAGTAAGTAGGAGGTGCAGAGACGACTCGGAATCACATAGGAATGCAAGATCGCAAATACCGTAGTTGCGAGTTATGGTACAAAGAAGCAGAGAAAAGAACAGAAACAGCAATAGATTAATGGGAAAGAACGCATTTTATTGAAAGGTTGTACTGCAAAACGTGTTCGACATTACGACCAAAGGTCGTCTGGCAGGCCTGACAGCGGCGGTGCATGGAATTTCTTACGTTCTGGAATATTCCTAGCATCGTATCGTCCTACTAACTACAGATGTTCGAGCGACGAGGTCTTCAACTGAATGAACGGGCACCTCGTACACTAAACTCATCATGTGATATCAGAAGAAGTCCATCATGATAGATTCGGCGATATGGCAGGCCAATGAACCGGGCCACCACCATCTATCCACCGCTGTCCAAAGGTTACGTCGAGGTGTCGGCGGACATCAGTCGTGTAATGTGGATGAGTTCCGTCATGCTGGTACCACATGGACCTACACCGGACCTATCATGCATGGACTTCTTCTTCTGAGGTAACATGAAGAGTTTAGTGTACGACACGCGCTTTCTTTCATTTGAAGATCTCGTAACTCCAATATCTGTAGTTATCGGGAGGATACGTGACATGCCAGGAATCTTCCAGAACGTAAGAAAATCCATGCAGCGCCGCTGCCAAGCCTGCCAGACGACTTCTGGTGGTAATTTCGAGCACGTGTTGCAGTGCAACCTTTCAGTAAAATGCTTTCTGTCCCATTAATGTGTTGCTGTTTCTGTTCTTTTTCTCTGCCTCCTTGCACCACAGCTTGCAACTACGGCATTTGCGACCCTGCATTCCTATGTGATTCCGAGTCGTCTATGTACCCCCTACTCGCCCTGCAAGTTTGACGGTCTGATAGCGAATCACCCTGTATAGTTAAAATCCAATATTCTGTTCCCAGTATGATTGTATATGCATCGTATATACTAATTTTAAACACTAAATTTTATACGTTTTGGATTCTATCATAATACGTCCTTTCATAAAAATCTGTTCGCAGCTTCAAGAATCCCTTCCGGCTTATACGTCTTAGCAAAAATCGTTTAAAATGTCCTTTAAGAGTGTTTGTAAGTAACTGTAATAAATTTTATGACTTAAGGTTCCATGATGAAAATTAAATTTTATGAAATACTGCTCTGAATGTTCTGACGATTTTTCAAGACGTATAAATGTAATTAATAAATCAGCGCTCCCAATTTTAGTTAAAATTTTATTTCTTTAAAGTACTACTAATGTAAATACTTATAGGTATAAAATTTTTTATTTAAATCCATTCTTACTGCTTACTGCTGCTTCGAATAAGGACGTATGCACAAATACTTTGGTTTTATGTAAGTATAAATAATATACATATATATCATAGCAACAATTTTTTTTTATTTCCTAGCATAAAAATTTTACTAATTCACAGATTTGGATAAGTTTACATTTTTTCTGTTGAATTTATATGTGGAATTTAAGGAAGTCCTCCACGGGCTGTTATTCAGATTTCAAACTTCCGGCGCAGAGAATTAAGAATATTCTGAAAGGTTCCGTTTACGTTCTAGACTTTTCCAGCAGATACAGCTATGCGTGCAACCTAGGCGCTGTCATACAACAGTGTTTTTATATGTTCCCAGAAGAAGTAATTACGGCATGACAGGTCAACAACTGAGTAGGCCAATTCACCGGAAGACCAAAATATTGCTTAACTTGAATAATTGATGCGTGTTATCTTCACTTCCGTATCCTACTGGCTTGATGTCTGCTGCTACTCTATCTTTCTACAAGTTGTAGAAACATTAGGTTATTTCGAAGCAGGAGTTTTGAAAAATTAGCAATGTCCTCGCCGGGACTAGAACCTGGACCTCTCAAATACGCGCCGAGTGTGCTACCGTTACACCACACATGAATTCAGAAAGAAGGGAGAAAATAGCTTATAAAATATATTATAAAAATGTAAATGTGCTAGTATAACTAACTGCCCAAGAATGAAGACATGTCTTGCGCCGACACAGCTGTGTGCATCTACTTCAAGCATATAAAATGAGACAAACGAGCCACTTTTGAAATTATTTCTTTATGAATCCGCTTATATTAGCTTCGTTAGTTCTTTTGGAACATGAGATAAAAGAAAATATTTCAGGTGTACTTTAGTGTCCTGATCTATTTGCAAATCCTTAGCTACAATCTGAGTTTACCCAGCACATTCATTGCTTCGCATATATAAATAAAAGCCTATTTATTGAAGAGGCGAACACAGGATAATTTTACATATATGTATATTTTGTAAGAAGCTAGGGCACATGTGTACAAAATTTACCAGCACATGAACATAAAAAATTTGACAAATATCAA
This sequence comes from Stegodyphus mimosarum, assembly GCA_000611955.2. Classification (NCBI taxonomy): domain Eukaryota; kingdom Metazoa; phylum Arthropoda; class Arachnida; order Araneae; family Eresidae; genus Stegodyphus; species Stegodyphus mimosarum. The sequence continues at coordinate 753,633 of KK115682.1, forward strand.
GATTACGACTTCATTGTTGGATTAGAATGTGATTTACACTTTGTGTCATTGCACTATTAATTTAACACTTTCGTGACCAGAATTTATGTAAAGTGTCTCTCAAAATGTCATTATTAATTCTGAACCTTTCTTTCTCATCCTCACGAAATGTTTTACAATTGTTAGAAAGGAATTAAAAACAATGCTTTTATAACGCATAAAGTGTTTTAAAATCATTCATTACAATACAGACAAACTGAAACGAAGTTTCATAGCTCTTAACAATTCTTTTTATTTCCGTTCCATAACCTTTTCACTGCTCTAAACAGTGCACAGAATTAGCTAGATTATTTAATAGGAATTATTTGAGAGATAAAATGCAAAGTCTAAAACGCCTTCTAAGTATTCATCTCCATTAAGGTTACGTGAAATTTATTCTATTTTCTAACATTAAATTCAACGTCTCCGTAATGGTATCTTTTGCTTCCGTCTGAAGCCGTGAAGGCGAAAGATCTTGCCCAAATCAAATTAAACTCTTTCTGTCCCTGGAGAAGAGAAATGTTCAACTTTATAAATGTATGAGGCTCATTGTATTAAGTAGATGATTTGCATTTGTGTTTCTGAGACTCATAACTGAAAGGCTTTCAACATTCCAGATCCTCTTCTTCCCCAAGCGGTAATGGAGTTCTTCCCGCCCACTATACGACGGCAGCGGAAATCTTCAGGCCGTTCCCGTCACTCGCTCATTGTGTGTCTTTCCCCCTCTTGGGTATCGGCTCCGCCTACTCTGATGTGAAACAACTGCATCCTCACCATCATCTTCATAACCATTTCAAAGGTAAAAGATAACACATTGTAATTTCTGTGGCTCATAATAAACATATAACTGTTTTTGAATGGAAAGACGCATACAAAAAGAGTAAGGAAACTACTATATTTTTTACCGAAATGTATAAAGTGTGTCTGGAATACATACTGTATTTTTCAGGCCATAAGTGGATATTTTAAAGTTTAAAAAATACGTCTCATAAATTTATTAACTGAGTATAAAAATTGATAATGGCCTCTAAGTAGATTTACTTAAGTTAATTATTATATTTAATGAAACTGATTAATTACCTATTCTTCAGATTAAATTTTAAATAAATGAAAAATATTTTTATTTATGAAAATGAAAAACAAATAAAGTTCAGTGAGAATTTGAATAATAAAGAGAATAATAAGAAAGATTAAAGATTGTTAAAAATTAATTTCTGCAGTCAACATTGTTCTTTTTTAAATTTGTTTACATTTTAATCGTAGACAACTATCATCATCCTCATTTTTTTGAACGTGCATGACTTTCTTTTTACATTCCATCATTGTTACGGCACCTTAGTACGGATCCTATTCAGTGCCCTAAACAACCTTTACGCTTAGGCCATTATCAGCTTTTGGCAAATAAACATCTTCTTTTTCATCCAAAGAATTGAATGACTTCATTTTTAAATGATTTAAAAATATGTTTATTGATTTCAAAATATGCAATTTCTTTTTAATATTTCTTTTTTGTAGCTCCAAAATTTGGTCATCGCTTAATCGTGGATCCACATACATGTCCGATATACCTAAAATTAGCGATTATTTAGATAAAATTTAGAAGTCGGTTTATATGTGACATTGTAGAGTCATTAGGTTATATCGATGCAGGAACGTGAAAAATTCGCAGTGTTCTCCCCAGGATTCGAACTCCGGAGCTCCCGAATACGCGTAGAGTGTGCTTCTAGTTACATACTTAAAGAAAGGAAGGAGAAAATTACCTTATATACTCTTCCTCTCAAAGGGCGACTGGGGATTAGGGTACCCGGCCACCAAATTCTGGTGATGACGAATTGTCGTCCAATACCTTTTAATTCGGGCACCACATGTAGAAACTTTTAGAATTTTTCGAATCAAGGAAATCAAATTAATCAGCGGTGCTCCCGCCGGGAGTCAAACTCTGGAACTCCTGAATACGCATTGAGCGTGCTTGTAGTTACACCACGAAGGCATGCGGAAAGGAGAGAGAAATGACCTTATAGAGTATCTTAAGCTAATTAACCAGTTATTAGGATTTTCGCATTTACTATAACTTCTCCTTGCGATATTCCTCAGCAGAATGCAAATTAGTTTTTTAGTTTCTAAGCTGAGGCCTTTTGAACTTGAGAGAGAGTGTTTCTCCCATTATACTCGACGTGGTTTGTTTTCTGCCTGTCCTAGCTTTTGTAATCATTAAACTTTGTGGTCTCTCGATACTTTAAATAGATACAGATACAGATTTAAAGTATCTGAATCTATTTAAAGTATCGAGTGACCAGCACCAGATTTAAAGTATCGTGGATACTTTAAATAATATTGATTTAAAGTATCCGCCGATGCTTTACATGTGATCCGCCGATAATCTACCGTGGCAGCCTATAACTTAGTTAATTAATATTGTAAACTTAGACTACTGCCCAACATTTATGTTTATTGACTGTTCCTATTTTAAATTATATTTTGCTAAGCTGTGGTTACTGTAGCAAAAAGACGTGCATTTATGTTCAAAATTCTCCTTAAATAAAAAGGTTGTTGAAAACTTTAGTAAAACTTCGTCGTTCTATCTCAAACATAGCGATAACTATCTCTGTGTCTGTTAGGGTTATAGGATTAAAGTAGCATTACCAGATCAGTGTAACCTTATATGTTGCACCGAATTACAAGACATGTTTTTTTTAGTAAACAGTGTTTTTACATTACATAAACGCAAAGAAAACTTGCTTTTTTAACAATTTTATTTTTATATGAAAACCAGGACCTTAGTTTACTTTTCAGCATACTTTTTTTCCTTAAGGCGTCATATTGAATAAACAGATTTTGAATTCCGTCTTCATAGAAATCTCTCGTCTGATCTGATAACCATTTTTGGTACCCACATTCCAATAATTTAAGCAGAGTTTCGATAATTTAAGCAAAATTTCCAATAATTTATTCGTTCTGTCCCAATCTCACGCAGAACATTTCTTGAAACTTGTGAAAACTTCGTTACATAATGACGAAACCGCAAAGCATATGCTTTCACAAACTTTTTCAATAACTTTCCGCACCGAGTCATCATTAATGACGAACGGTTGCTCACTTTATTCATCAGTATATGATTTCAATTTTATCTACCTAGTTTTTGAAGGTTCTGGAAGCGCTTTATATAAATTGCTTAAAAAAGTGCTCGACTGGAAATCGTTGAGTTTGTTAATCAAATATTCGTTAACGTTTTACAAAATATGAAGAACATAATAAAACAAATTCGAAATTTGGCTTTTTGATGCCCACATTCCAGTGGAGGACTACGTTATTCAAACTTGTCTATGATGTCTCTAGGTACCACTTTTTTTTTCACAATGCGAGAAACATACATACTTTCAAGCAGATTCTTCGTTATTTAATTTCTTTAAATATAATGCAGGGCTCTAATATTTGGCGGCAACAATTTGAAAAGTGAAACTCCGTTTTTTAGTGGACGACGCAAAATACCAAAACGAAATTAATAGCCTTTCTGGGCAAATTGCCTCTTTGGGTTAAATAGTACATAAATATTATATAAAATGCTTGAATGCCACATTTACCTAAACAAAACTTCAGACAATTAAAGTACGTTGATATGCAATGTATGTGAGAAAACAGCGGAGGGAAGTTAGTTTTAACTGCAAACTATATTGTAATACACTAATTTTTTTTTCTTAAGAAAATGTAGGTCTGCTGTGATATTTCATAGGAAGTTTCATAATTTATAAACTTTCTCCTATAATCAGTCATTAATGATCAATTTAAAAATACGTTGCTTTTACTTATTTACTGAAGTAATTTTACTATTCCTTTTCGCTTATGATACAAGATTATTTTTCTCATAATCTATTTTTGTTCTCTCGGCATATCATTAACATAAAAATAAGTTATTATAAGAAATGTTTTTCTGATATTTCACTGTTATGCATTTAAAATGGTAAGATAATTTTTTACATCACTTTTCTTCCATTATGTGCTAGAAGTCTCACAAATGATAAACAAATTCTATACAGCTTCGGATAAAGAAGAAACGCTGCTGTAATTCAAAGAAAATTATCATCTAAAAATTACTAATGAAAAATTATTGTTCATTTTAAAGCTGAAAATATTAAATTTCTCGCATTTCCCAATTAAAGAGCAAAACCATTTGTTTCCTCAAATTTTTCTTCATATATACTGACAAGTAACGAATATTTCTGTCTATTGCCTTTTTTATATTTTGTAAGCCATCAACTGAAATAATACTAAAAATGAGCTTCTGAAAGTAAATTGTTATTGTACCAAAATTTGTTTCAATCACATTTTCATTTTAAAGAAATATATTGTTACGTGCGTACGGGTTCGTTATATATTGAATACACAAGTCGTTAAAAAGTTAACAAAAATTTATTCTTTCCACAAGAAATAAATTAAAATGCTGAAATATTTCTTCACAGATCTTCGCACAATATCACAATATCTCAAACGTTTAGAAAAAACTCAGTTCAAAGCAGATCAAATAATTCTATCTCACAGCGAAATCGCTACAATCAATACAGCATTAAGTAAACAAACAGCAGTTCGCTTTTTTACAGCTACAAGTATAACAGCAACAACAACAACTACAACTGAGATGAGTCAGTCAGTCAGTCAGTGATTTTATAGCCGAATTATTGCAAATAATGCAACTTTACCGGCTCAATGACAAAATTTGCCTAAAAAGGCCACAAGACGTTGAAAGTCCAGACAAATAAAAAATAAAAGAGCAAAGGTCAAAAGGGAAGCCACAAGTGGCAAATACAAGACGACTGAAAAGATATACAATGCATAATAAATATAAAATATACAAGTTTAAATACGATACAGTATCATGAGTTACAAAACAGTTAATGTAAATTGAAAAGTATAAGTAAGGTAGGCACCAAACATGTACAGGATATTAAACATTGTGTGAACGGAAACCAGTCATGAATTTTTTTTACGTGGGGAAGTTAGCACTCCGCGTGAGGAATGCTGCAAGTGCACGAAGGTCAACGTCCTCTTCAAGGATGATGTAATCAAACGTGTTGAAGTGCTTCAGTCGGTCACAATTTATGGCTTTATCGAAGAAATTTTTGTTCAATTTGTGCAGATATTTTTCCATAGTTTCAATTTGTAGATCCTTATGTAGCATATCGTTAGAAACATAAAAGTGAACTCCGGTAATTAATCTTAAGAATCTATTTTGAATAATTTGAAGAATTTTAATATCCTTTGCCTTATAGGCTGCCCATGCGGGTGAAGCGTATGTCATAATTGGACGAATAATAGCAGTGTATATGTGACGTTTTTTATAAAGGTCTAGTCTTGAATATTTTCCAAGTAAGGGAGTGAGGCTGTTAATTACTCCTATGGTCTTCTGTTTAATTTTTGCAATATGATCATTCCACTTAAAGGAGGTGTTCAGCACGATACCAAGGTACTTGGCTTTGGTGACAAGTGGTATTTTTTCATTAAATAATTTCAATTCACCATAGAATCCTTTGCGTGCATATCTTCTCCGGATGAGTAAAAGTTGAGACTTTGATGCATTAATAGCAATACGCCACTTGGTGCACCACGATTCAATGGAAGGCATAAATTTTTGAAGTTTTAATACTGCATGTTCAGCCCTAATGGATCTGACAGCCACTGCAGTATCGTCCGCATAGCAGCCGATAAAGCAGCCGCTAATCAGATCCAGGGGCGGAAAATCTGACACATAAAAGAGATAAAGAAGGGGTCCTAAAATAGAACCTTGTGGAACAGAAGCTTTAATATTCCTGAGACTTGAGTGTTCATTTTCTATGGAAACAAAAAATTTTCTATTTGTAAGAAAGGAGTATAGTAACTTGATCATTTCCGGTTCAATGTTTAAGGAGATAAGCTTGTAGATGAGCCCCTCATGCCAGACGCGGTCGAAGGCTTTCGCCACGTCTAGCATGAGTAAGGCTACACAAGATTTGTTATGCAGAGCATTTCCAATAAATTCAGTTAGCCGAACGAGCTGTTTAACAGTTGAAAGGTTTTTCTGAAATCCAAATTGTTCCTTGGGTAAAAGATCGAAATAAGTTTGAAGTCTGTTCATAATAATTCGCTCGTAAATTTTGCCTAGACCAGGCAAAAGGCTGATAGGTCGGTAACCTTCTGGCTTCATATGATCTTTGCCAGGTTTAGGAATCAGGATAATTTTGGCTTTTTTCCAGCAAACGGGAAAATATAAATTTGTAAGGCATGCGTTTATGATATTTACAAATCTGCATAGAACATTAGTAGGGAGATGTTTGATTGCAATGTTTGTAAGCTTGTCGTGCCCTGGGGCTTTTTGATTCTTGAGCTTCTTGATAATATAAATAACTTCTTGAGGTGTTGCAAATTTAGGGCATCTATGTACTGCAGGTGCATTAATCCAGTCAGAGATATAATGGTTGACATAATTAGTGAATTCTGGGTCATTTGGTGACTCATTAGGCGAAAACTGAATTTCGAGATGATCAGCATGGACCTCAGCTTTTTCTAAGTTAGTGAGAGCAATTCTTTGTTCCCCATAAATGGGTTTATTTATCGTAGGTTTATTTTTCAGGCGCTTAGTAAAATTCCAGAAGGAGTTGTCAGGCGCGTTGAAATTAAGTATTTTTTCATCCCAGATTTCCTTGCGATGATCTGCAATTTCCTTTTTAATTTCACGATTAAGTTTATTAAGTTGTCTTTTTAATCCAGGGTCCCATGATAAATTCCATCGTTTTCGTAGTTTATTTCTGGTTTTCATTTTTTCTCGAATGCTTGTTGGTAATTTTCCAGTAAATCTATCCGCCGGGACGCTATGCGTTGCATTATCATACGCATGCATAATAGTATCTGTGAGCATGTTGATAGCTCTATCAATGTCGGTGTTATTCTTCAAGGGAAGGAAGGGCGGGTTGTAATTGTATAGAATTTCAGTAAATTTGATCCAATTAGTAATCTTTTTTAAGCAGGGTTTTTCAGTTTTGGAGATTCCAAGAGTGCCAATAACCGGAACGTGATCAGATGTCAAGTCAACTTTAACTTCTAAGCACATAGGAATCGGTATGGTTGTAAGTACAATATCCAAAATATCTCCTTTGCGTGGGTTTGAGGGAAGATAGGTGAAGTCAGTTGGAGCATAGAAGTAGATAGGATGATTTAATATAAATTCAAGCAGTTTTTTACCATTATTATTGGTGCGTCGACAGTTCCATTCTTGATTTTTTGAATTTAAGTCCCCAGCTAAAATTACTGGTTTATTAGCAGGTAATAGGTCTAAAAGTATCATAGGATCTAAGATGTTGGATGGTGGAAGATACATGCAAGAGAAGTAAATAATTCCGTAAACGGGAAGGTAGACAGAAGCAGTGACAATTTCGTGTCCATTCCTACGTATCGTAGAGATTTGGCAGGATTGAAGAGTGGCTTTTACATAAATTGCAGCACCTCCGCCGCGGTGTGTCAACCTGTCACAACGATAACATCTATAGCCAGAGATGTTAATATTTGTGCCTGGCGTAGCAAAAGTTTCCGTTACACACGCTATGTCAATATCATAGCAGCTTAAGAAGTTATGAAATTCAGCAATTTTATCTTGAATGCTACGCGCATTCCAAACTACGAATTTGGTAGGGGGGCGTTTAAGATTTGGACCCATTATTTAATTCTGTCTTGGTGTTTTCTTGACACTTGTTGATTTGCTGCATTTGCTGAGTCAACTGAAACCCAGCAGTTTTAATCACCGAGACGAGCTCCGCTAAATCGGCAAAAACCTTTTTAGCTTCGCTTAATGTATCAGAATATATGCCAGTTGACAGGGCTTTAGCATATGATTTGTTCTCGACCACCCGGTTGCTGAATGTTTTTGGCTGATCGGTTTTAGGTTTTGGAAATTTCTCACACCCTCGAAACGAGGCCGTGTGAGAATTTCCGCAATTTACACAAACAGGAGTGAAGTCCTTATCATTTTTGACTGGGCAGTCATTAAAAAAATGTGATTCGCCACACTTGACACATTTAGGGGAATAATTACACCCTAATTGGGTGTGATTAAACCCCTGACATCGGAAGCATTGTAATGGACCTTGGCGTCCTTTATACTCTTGAATTTTGACACAAAGATCACAGAGGAATTTTTCATTGTAAATTTTCTTTGACTGCACTGTCTTAGGCAGTGTTACTATGAATATAGGGAGGGGAAAAACCTCACCATTCCTTCTTTTAGTCATTTGCTTTATATGCTCAATGACATAACCTAACTCTTCAAGTCTTGTTTTTATTTCATCAATTTCAGTATCTTCATTAAGTCCTTTTATCACTGCCTTAATATTCCTGTCTTGAGGAAGAATAAAAGAGTGATGTTCTATATTAAATTCTCTCAAGACTTTGACGATACTTCTATAATTATCTGCATCAAAAGCAGTAACTTTAATCTTTCCATTAATTCTTTGTCCAAAGAATTTTAATTTCCTAGCATGAAATTCAGTGCAAATTTCCGACCATTTCATGGTGGTGGGTTTAAGTGTAATCGGTGGTAGTTTAGGGGTTTTCCCTGAATTTTCAGATACATTTGGTGTTTTGTCATTGACATCATTTAAGTTGGAAGTGTCCATAATGTCTTCCTCGATGTTATTCATTTTATGTACATCAGTGGTTGTGTTATGAATATTTTTATCTTCAGAAGTAATATTCTGAGATTGATTCGAATTTAGTTCCACATGAGTTGATAACTTGACTTTTTTAAGTGCATTCTTAGTTGTGCGAGTGCGCACTGTTTGATCTCCTCGACGTTTAGTCCTAAACACCTCGTCTGAACTAGTGTCTTGATCCAATGGAGTTTCAGGAGCATGATCATTATTTAATGTAATTGGGCTACGAGCCCGTGCATTTTCACTGAAAGATAAATTATCTGAGTTTCTGGTATCTGAAACAGCAGTTTCATTAACACGAAAATTAGCATGTGAAAAATCAATGCTCAAGGCTTTAATCATATCATGAATGTTAAGTAGAAATTTGAATAATTTCTCCTCAGTGTCAGTAAATCCATTTTGTTCTTTGATCTGTTCAAGTTCAGTAATTTGCGCAGAAACTGCCTCAGTAAGCTTCTCCATCGCAAAGAAAACAAAAATCCAGCGCCCAAGTAATTCGCAGAAAAACCTACGGCCCGGAATCCGACCTGCTCAATGGCAGTCGGACAGACGGATCAGTAGGTAATGGAATTTCACTTAATTTCTTCGAAACTTAAGTAAAACTATTATCAACCAAATTCTCTAAATTAAATATTATTACTTACCCCACCTTTGAGTGTTCCAAAGATTTCCGAAAAACAAATGAATTTTACACCAGGTGGTTCACACAATTTCTCAAAACGATACACCAATAAATCAAAAGATTGTGTTTCGAATAATGAACTGAGATGAGGTGTTTCACCTCGGCTTTTATAAGCTTTTTAATTGTCAGTAGAACAAACACGATTTTTCTAGATTTTTCTGGATGGCAACAGTAATTACGAGATATTTATTTATTAAGCATTAAATGCACGCCTCTTTTATTTTTTTTCGACGTAGCTTTCTCTTCAAAAATCGTCTGCGTTGCACGAGGAAATAAAAAGGAAGTTTAATTCCAATTCTAAATAAATAGTCAAATAAATATGAAATTCGTAACAATATTCCTAAGCCAAAAGTTTTCTAGTGGCAAGTATTTATTAGAAAATATTTTATATACCACAAATCTATAATTTTAAGCTTTTATGATTATTCTTTCAAATCTAAATTAATCATTTGCATGTCCCATGCTAAACTAGTAGATATAATGCTCTAAACATATAGCCAAAGCAAATGGCCGTGTCTTGTAAATTACAACACAAAATTTATTTTTCAAACCTTTAAAATAAATGAACTTATTTTGCTTCTAAAAAATATGTTACGTGTCAGTGGAAAAGGAAGACATTAGGACTAGAACAGTAATATTAATTGACTCCATAATTAATTGCCTAAAATAATTTACTGTAATTACATTAATAGTCATTAAGAGATCGCTCAATAAAAGTTATTATTTTTAGTAAATATAATAAAAATGTTTTATAAAATAGCTTTTGATCTTTTTTAACAAAAAGATCAAAATGCACATTACGTAACATAATTTCGATAATGTATGTCATAAAGTGTTTTATTATACTAATTAAATTTTGAAATTAATTAATTAAGACTACAGTTTCGTTTGTATAAACACGGTGAGAAAATGTTTTCATGAATTACTCCCTTCAGTTTTAAATATTTTTAATTGGTCAAACTAATAAAATAACAGTAATCAAAGCAAATATCAATGATCTTTAAGAATATAAATTTAAGGTAGTAAGCGTTTCAGAGTACAACATTTTACATTTATTTTTGCTGATATTATTGCATTTATAATTTCATTGCCTATTCATTATGTTTCCGTAAATCGATGTTTTAAGATAGTTAGTGCTGGCAGTTGTTCTGCGTTCGAAAGAAAGTACTAATCTCCTTAGAAAACGAAATAACTAACGAGGCTTGGTTCCTACTCTTGTGTGACAGCATCCCCTTTCTGCATTGAAAAACGTGCAGGGAAAATGGCTTTACAGATAACAGCTAGTGACAAGGATAGACGTCTGAGTCCTGTAAACCTTAATAAATAAATAACAATAGAGAGAGATTTTAAAAAATCGAAAATTTGGGAGTTTATGCTCTTTGCATTATGAAAAATGTTTTCACCCTTATTTTGAAAAACATTAAGCATTTTACTTCAAACTTTAGTGAAGGATATGTTTGATTAATGTTCAATAAAGGCTCGATTAATTGTAAAAATGTTTTTATTACTATTTCTTTTGTCAGAATCATCAGTAATAACACTCCTGTTGACCTGAATGCAATAATTTTAATTTCGTAGAAAGTATTTAGCTATCTGCGTTTAATATTTAATTTTATTAACTCTTGAAATAATTCTTCCCGTCTACCCATCTACACATGCTTCGAGTGGAAATAATGTCGGAAAGAAACGCTAATAATTTCAATATTACTCAAATACGTTTTGTCAAATTTTACTGAAAATTAAATTTTAACTATCAAGGGTTTCTACTACGTATTTCTTTTGTTCACTTCTCATTTGTATCTTAATAAACATCGGCATAGTAATATTTAATAATTTTTCTTGTTTGTTATTCTCATGTGAAAGATTCGAAAGGCTTTTAGTCCTTTTCCCTGAAGAATCAAATAGAGTAAATAATAAAAAATGCAAAAACCTATGTTACGTTGTGAGACCTAATCAGCACAGATTGAAAGAAGAAGGGCACAGACGGGCACATGATGAAAGAAGACGCGAAGACGGGCCGGAGGTTACGTATCTATCTATCTATATAAGGTATCATCGGAACCTAATACACACACACACACACACACACACACACACACATATATATATATATA
>KK115682.1:772638-808230 GCA_000611955.2 Stegodyphus mimosarum
TAAAGGTCTAAATCATAAAATAACTGGGTATTCAAAATAACAGTAACACTAACAATTTAATAAGTATTCTCTCTTCCTACTTTAAAGTATATTAACAGTATTTCAAGCAGTTTTCTAAGACAACTGCTTTCTTATAAAATAGGTAATAAATATTTTTCACAATACTGCAATATTCTGAGCCTTCGCCAGATATGAATTTACTTGGAAAATGTTACATTAGATAGTTTCAATTATCGATGCATACATGTTTGTTATTTTAACGGATTCATGTAAAATTCCGAAATATAACTGCTCCAGTGTAAATGGTTTAAATATAAGAAGAAAAATTAATTAGCCAGAGCGAAATTAAATTGCGTTGAATGATTCCTCATATTAGCTTCCGATGTTGAGATTGTATTAAAAGGTTAGACTTCTGTAGTTTCCTTCTGTTGCCACGATGAATGGAGTAAACTTCGACAATTGTTTTCTCTGAGGAATTAACAGCCGATTCCTCGACACTGTTTTCCGAAATAAGTTCTCGGATTGGCATCGAGCGAAATCCGAGATAACTGGTGCGAACCTATTGCATATTCATTACCGAAGAGTCTCCTTTGTTATCTTCTGGACATTTATAATCTTAATAGCAAGCGCGGACTCCCCAGATGCCGCCGGAGACACACACCCGCCCTGATTAAACCCTGCAAGATCTTGGGCAGACATAATTTTCCATACAATCCCTGTACATCAGATTGCGAGGCGCCTAATTCAATTATTTGAAGTGCAGCTACGCGCCGGGTCCCAGAGGTCATATTAGCCAAGCGACTCTAGACGGATCCCAAAATCAAACGCTCCTCCCCGCCACCTCACCTCAGCTCCACCCCCACCACCGCTCCAACGTGGACGCGCGCACGCTCATGCTAAAATTTAATACACGGCCGTTTTAGCGTGGCCGACAAAATTGTATTACATGTCTACAAATCCCTGGAGCCTTGCCGTGAGAAGAGGTACACAGGCAAAGGATGGTATTTTTTCCTCTCTCCCTATCTCTCTCTCTTCCTTCTGCGTGCTTCCGAAGTACGGAAGCGTCGGAAGTAGTAGTAGAAAGTGGTAGCGGTGGTGGTGGGGTTTTGTCGGGATAATGAGGGGTCATTACCGGGAATTTAATCTTTCATTAACCTAAATGAGCATGCTGGAGTCATCGCAGAATCTGTTTGGACGTTCAAGGAGGGTCAAAAGTATTGACTTTTGCAGCCTCCGCCGATAAAAAACAATTAGGTTTATTCCATGCTTCCGGCAAATGACATTAGGCCGGCGTTAAGTGGTGAAAGGCATTTCCACGCTATTAGAAGCATCCATTAGCAGTCGAATTTTTTTGTTCTTTTTGCTTTTTAATTCAGAGATAGTGGACTTTGATCTTACTAGAGATTTTGTAATGGGGTCGGACACTTGCGAGGGATTCAACGCCGGCTCGGTAATTGAAATTAATGAGGTCGAAAATGCTTTGCTGTGTGCATTAAGAGCCCCTGCTGACATAAGAATAAAATCGTTTATTCGCGATTGAGTTTTGTTGGCACGGCTTCAGTGTATCAGGATATCATTAATTAAACGATATGATAATCGCATCAGGTTACTGATGGCTGAAATTCTCTTTACATATCAATTAACGGTACTTTTATTTTCCAGTATTCAACATTTTAAATCAGAAGTTGAGCAAATATTTTCGATGTACATATAAAAGAAAATTATTAATTATTTTTGACATTAATAAAATTATCTGAAGTGTTGTTTCTTTGGATTCTCACGTATTAATATTTTCTGAGAATATTACAAAACTGTTTTTGAACTATCGCAGTCTGTAGTCTTTTATTCAAAAAAAAAGGAAAATCTCTAAAATAATAATAGCTTGGTGTATATTTATTAGACTTTTTAATTATTAGGAATAAGTACAAATTAAAATTTTTTTAACTATCTCCGGTAACTCAGTTGTACAAATTTAACTAAATTATATAAACTAGATCTTGCCAAAATAGTAACTTTATAGTTAATTAAATAAAACGAAATCAGCATTTTTTGAGACTGTTGCCACTCGGAAAAAAGAGTGCAAAAAGTAATGTATTCAGAGTTTTTAGTCCAAAGGGATTTAGCCCCGAAGGACTATTACTTTCGTTTTGCGATTTTGCGTCGATTCACTCTGAATGCCCGTTCCACTTTTCAAATTGTTGCCACTAAATGTTATCGCTCTGCATTAAATTTTAAAAAAATCTGAAAGATTTCAGATTTTAAATTACGTCCAAAGGCGCGTTTTTTTTAACGTTTCGTGTGCTACCTTTTTTTATTAAATATCAAGTACTACGTACTCAAACCATAAAATTCAGTTCAAAATCAATATCGCAAAATGATTTTAAAATGAAAATATCTTTAGAATTTCCGTAAGTCTCGTGCGCTGGAGATAAAAATGTTTTTTTTTTTCGTCGACCTTTTCCGAGATTCCAGGACTGATAAAAGAATTGTAGAAAGTTTGGTGACGATAGTTTTAGCAGTGACTAAGTTAATCGCGAACAAGCACACAAACAGACATTCTTCTTTATATGTATAGATGAGTGCAATCTAAATAAAACTATGATACACATATGAATGAAAAATGCAAAATTACATATTATTATAGTAGTATAAAATCCTGAAAACTATAAAATGGAAATTCTACCGAAAGATACTGCATTTCAACCATTTTATGAATTCCTAAAATGTCTTTTATTTATCTGCGTCTGGGTAATGAATAAAGGGAGCGCACTGGTAATTTATTACAACAAGATCTTGATGTGTTTCCTGCCTCAAAGGGAAGCCTATTAGAGAATTTTGGAAAGAAATCAATATTCCAAAACTTTATGTGAAAACCTGCACGCAATTTAGATGTTAGTACGTATTTTGAGTGTCAGTGTTTTCATAGATTCTAGTACATATATGTGTCTGTACTCAAAGAGTATAGTGCATATTCTATATCAGTTCTGGTACATATTCTGTATATCACTGGGGCCGTATGCGGCTTCGAAAGCATTTTAATGTCGCGAACGAAGACATTTAATGATTTTAGTTATTTGAAGTCCGAATTGATATTATTTTCATTTCCATTAAAATCGAACATGGAAGCCATTGAGATTGTAAATGAAGCTAATTAATTTACAGAGTGATATAAATCTTATTCAAAGATTTGAAGATACAAATTTTATTAATTTTTATCCGTATACTTGTCAAAAAAGAACAAATAAACTCATTTCGAATTTTTGCACCAACAACAATCGCTTTGTTCGGGAGTAGATTTATATGTGAAAAGTTCTTTTTCATAGTTAAAAATTAATAAGAATAAAAACCGGATTGGCCGATTGAAGTGCAACGTCTAGTTAACTATTGCCAAAAGCTAGAAACTTTATCAGAATAGAAATGTCACAACATGTCAAGCTATAGTACGAAATAAAGAAGTTCAAAATTATTCATACACAAATGTATGTACTTTTATTTTATGCGTTGAAGAAAGATTTAATGAATAAGAGAAAGAGATTAGGCCGTTATTATTTATTAAGTTTCGTCGCCTTTGATAAATTTTCTTTGAACTCTTAGAAAATTTTCATAGTTTGTTTGTTTTTAGTTTAAGTAAATTATTTAATGATTAATTAAACATGTTAGAATAATCTAAAAGAAGTGTCAGTCTAAACATTTAATATTTAGATATGAATATATTTGAACTATAAAATGTTTTACAGGTTTTTACCAATAAAAATATCTGACAGGTACAAAATCTGTTAGATTTCATATAAAAAATAAATATAAATTTGATTCTTTGTTCTTTGCAATGTTTTTATTATTGTAGTTTTGATAAACATTTGATAAGCGAGATTTCAATTAATTAAAAATATTTTATATTTTGTTAATAAGTATGTCTATTCAAAAACATTTGGCCACCCTGATTCAGCCCGCATATAACTTAAGTTTGAGAACACTGCTATAAACGAGTCATACTCCGTGTGAAAAAATCCAATAAGACTGCCTAATCTTTTGCATTGTCATATTTTCATATTAATTTCTTGAGCCTGCATTTTAAGTTTTTGAAACCATTAGAATTACACTGATCTCTAATATTTAAATTTAGTTCAAATAAATTGATGGTTCAATGAACAGTAAAATCCTTAGTAGAACTTTTAGAGATTTTAAGAGAAATTTTCCTAACAATTCTAAATTTATGTTAACGATAATCAATTTTGAAATGTAATTCATCAGATATTACATTAGCATAATAAAAAATACTGACAGAAAGAAAGTAGTAATTACGGAAAATGAAAATAAAAGCTGAAAATAACTAGATTAATAGCAAAGTCATTGCTTCTTTTAAGAGAATGTATTAAATGCTTAACTACGAGATATTCTCTTCAAAATGCAATTTGCGTGCTGAAATTCGTTTTTAATTACAATTAACCACGTAAACGCCTATGAAATTATATCAATGTCAAAAAATGCTAATTAACTTAACAAGTGTTAGGAAGATTTTAGCGTACTAAATATTCAATTTTTATAGTTTAAATGCGTTATAATACCTGAGGCATATCTACGTATTTGATACATATTTTCAGTAATATTTTTAACCTTATACGTTTTAATTATTTACCCATTTTTAGTTACACGTAATGTTAGTTACGCAATTGTAGTGCATACTTAAAGCTGAAAATCAATCTCAAAGTACACTAATGTATACTAAGTCTCAGTTTTAAGATTCTGAAAGCGTATAAATGCGTTACTCCCACCCAAAGTTTACCTTGCTATTACTTTTCAGGATGTGTGTACCTGAATAACGTTTACTTCCCATATTCTTTCCCAACACTCAGTATGCGGCCCGCCTGGAATAATTACAACGCAACAAACCACACAAATAACACTTAAAATCGCACTTCGCATTCCAGGTTCGGTTCAATCCGGCGCCATTAGAGCCCATTCCGGGTCGCTTGACCTGCAGACCACGTGTAGGGTTAAGTGCTGGCCGGACTTGAAAGATTAAGGTCCGCCGGAATTGGACCAGGAGAAGGAAAACAATGCGAGCAAATCATTTTTGCTCCTCAATAAAGGGAAGTGATTCGGACTCGAGCTCGCGAGTCAGACGGCATTAACTGGCCAATCACTGCCATCACCCTATCGTGAAAAGAAAGCGGCCAGTCTGAAAGATTTGGCGCGTCAGCGCTCTGATTTTTAGGTTTTCACCTCAAATTTACATCAGTCATACCCTTTTCCAGTTGAAAAAACTACTGTATGTCAGGAACTTGGATAAATATTGAATTATATAAATACAACTCTGATTACTTTCGATTAGCTGTGACACTAATTATTGATTTGGTTTCAGTATTGATTCAAATTATACATGAATTAAGAAGGTTTAAAGTAATTTATCACATTTCAAATTTTAGGCAAAATAATTCAAATTTCAAATAAGTAACATTTAAATACCTCTCCATTGAGTGCATTTTAGTTCCTTTTAAACAACATTTCTAGAAAATGGAAATCAGCAATTTAATTTGCGCAACTCCAGCGTCATTTTGAAGGTATGATTTATTATAATTAAGCAAGAATGAAAAATTAAAGCCATCTTTAAATGGTTTTAGTTTTCATTCTCAATAAGTATATTTCTCATTGATTTAGAAAATAATCATTTTTATTCACAACGCAAAATTTATTCAAACAAGCTAGTTTATTTGAATAAATTCCCTTTTCATTGCCTTCAAAATAATATTCTTTTAAAAAATTGTAGAATATCTTCAGGTTTCTGCTTTAGATTTTAAAAAAAATTAAATTCGCTTATTGTACTCATTCTGAAAGCATATTCACTCAAATACTTATCCTTAAACAGTAAATTTATATGCAAATCGAAATGGCATATTGTCTAGTGTTGTTATTAAATTTCATTTAGGCAAGGAATTGTTTATAAAAGAATTAATAATCCGTTTTCCATGTCTTTAGCTGAAAACGAATAAAACAGAAAATTTTTCTGTGGGTATAAGACGTAATACTTTATCCTGAAATGAATAACAAGGTTCTTTACAAACTAGTTATTTACTAAGACCGAAAAATTCGTTTACGAATTAAAAAGAAATTTTTTAGTGTCCTTGTATAAAATGGATGAGTACTTATTGTAAATTAAACATTCCACATGAGTTGCTGAATCATACTATATATAATCCTTTACAGCAATTATTTTATACTGTGTCTTTATTTTTATTGTCACTGTACAGCTCACTGCTGATACCTCAAATTTTCTCGTCAATATATTATTTACAACCCTAATGAATGTACTCAAGAAAAAGAAACACACAAGAGTAAAATTTTAAATGAGGCAAAAAGGCATCTTATATCGACGTAGGTTTTGAACAAAACTCTATCAGTTTCGAAAACACAGGTGCCTCGGGCATAAAAAAAATATTTCCTAAGATGAGAGTAACGACACCTGTTTTAAATGAAAGCGAAGCCTCTTATATATGGAAGCACAAGTATTTTATATGGAAGCGACAACTCTTTTATATTAAAGTTATAGTTTAAGGCAGAAACAAATTTAATACGATCCATCACGAAAAATAGTGATGTGAAACGTAAAACATTTTTAGATTTTTCAAGTGAAAGCATAATTGCGATCCAGTTCTTCTCAACACTTTTAAGAGTAATAGATTCGTTTACGTTTTTCACATTTCAATCCTATTTTCTTGTCAGAGAGTGCTGTGTTTGTTTCCTTTTTTGTTACGCTTGTTGATTTCTTTAAGAAATATTTGTAGCTTCTTCCGCTCTTGCAATATTTTTTCCCCACTGAAAGAGAGAGACCTGCTTGTGATCGTCCTCAAAAAAGAAAGATTTTTCAAAAATTTACCCCGATCAAGGATTGTAGCCACCGTCCAGATGGGAAAGGGGTTATCAACTTTGACTGTCTTACCAAAGGCCCGGGTTCGAATCCCAGAGAATATACAGATGTAATTTGTTCGTTCCTTCATAGAAGGCTACTGTGGTCCTAGTATTAGGTGCCTCCACAATAAAGAGATTCCCGTTTCTGACCTTAGTATTGGCCAACGCTTGTTAACGGCTAGATCCAGCCATCGGAAAAAAGGGCTGCAATTTTCTTACATTTAGGATGAAGGATATTTCTATGTTTTTATACGTTGTGCTTCCTCATAAGATTTTATTACGTTATTTTAAATGCAAGAAAATTGTAGAAGTATTAATCTTTGGGGTGACAAGCTAAGGAGCAATATGTAAGTACGTACAGAAAGCAAAACATATGCATTCAATAGCAGAAATTTAGATCTCCCCAACTTAGAAATTAAAGGGAAGAACTAACAATTAACATAAGTGTAATGCTTTCAAAGTATCAGAATTCGTCAATTTCATAAATAAAATGCGTGATAAAATACTGATTTTTGTGAAGTTCAGAATGTAGCTGTAGAAGTTAAAACTTTCGTTAATTACACGATAAAAAATTAAACATTTTTTTAATAAAATTTTCAAATATTGGATTTCATAACGTTTCATTTTATTTGTTCAAATCCGATCACAAAATCTGGTCACCAAATATTATTTTTCACAGCAATCTACTTAATTTCCATAAAATATGAAGTTATATGTGTTAAAACATTAAATTACATTGAAAAGAAATTCTAATCGAATTTGATCAATATTTTCTTCTAGCAAATCTTCTTTCGAACTATAATAGTAGTGAATTAGCATTTTAGTATTTCATTTCTCTTTACATCACATTTCCATTGTACAAATATCCTGATTGTTAAGTTCTCCGGAGAGATTCAAATTGGGAGTCCAGAAAGATGAATCTTAAACAGCAAAATTTAAACAAAATATTAATCTTACTCTCCAGTGTTTTGTAGTTTTGAGAAATTCGCTAATTATTTTTCTACGTAATTTAATTTACTCAATTTCTACTGTTTTAGAAGTCTTCTTTACGTCACTTTCAGCCTTATTTAAAATACTTTCAAACGCAGTTTTATTCAATGATTCTTTAAAATGAACAAAAACGAAGATGTTTTCTTTTAGTTTCATTAACTCGAGGGGCATTGTTTTTGAAAAATGAAAACACTCTCTTTTTTATTCATTTTCTTCACAGAGTTTTTTTGTTAATCAAACTTAATTTCATGTGAAGAGGTGGTAGGTATACTTTCTAAGGATTCATTAAGCAATAATTTTCAGTTATTAGAGTTAATAAATTTTATTTCAGGTCAGAATTTTTTTATATAACAATTCCCTTTGTCATTATAATGTTATTCGCAAAAAGACGGCATTTTTTGTATATAATTTGTGGTGCAAGGTGAAGATCTTCATAGACGTACCATGATAATTTTTTATTATTTATATCTGCTAGCAAACATTTATTGTTTTCATTTGGTACTTTCAGGTGTATAATGTAGTTAAGTGAAAATAAGCGATACTCATTTCCGTTATAAAAGAGCACTGCTTTTAAGCTTGATTTCGAAAACTCTATGAACAACTCTTATTCTTGAGGATTGCACTGATGTTTTTTTTTATTAAAAACAATGAATCTTCCTGTATGTAGTAGTCAAAAACAACTTTTTTTCAGGAAAAAATATTGTTTGAATTCTTACAATCCCTGACGAAAATTATACACATTTGAGCGTTTTTATAAAATATTACATTCCTTTAATATTGACTCCAAAGTATTAACTTAAATCCTTGATAAATTCCATATCAAAAAAAATTATTTAAATCTTTTGTTATCACAAAAACATCTTAGAAATTCAAGATCTACTTTTCCTTGAACATGATAAAAATTTATTTCAATGTACTTTATTCAAACTTCAGAGTTGAACTTAGCTTGGTACGTAACTGGATCTTTTCTCTTCAAGTGATATTTTAATGACATAACAGCAATCTGTAGAATGAATTTTCAGTTCTCTTTAAGCATCGTATACAACGTTTGGCAAAATGTCTTCACACACAGTTGACACACATACACATTTACACACATACATTTGACACACACCCAGTTGACAGTTGTTAGATGACAGGAGATGGAGAGATCATCATTCTACCGAGAGGTTAGGTGGTATTGTCTTCCGCCCACACATATCTAGCATTGGGATATACAGATCAAACACCGTTGTAAGATCTTGTAGCCATTGCGGCTCAGGACATGATGACATAATTTACATAATTATTGCATTATTTAAATAAGTTTCTCAAATTTCTTTACAGCAGAACATACACTTACAATAGTGCACATTACAAATACACTTTACAAAGACAACACTTTACAAAAATTTACAAATGTATATAACGCGACATCCAAATACAGTATTAGTACAGAGAGTTGCACTTATAGATACAAGATGATTGGATATTAAACTCTAATCATTGCTCTTATTAAGGCCATTAAAAAAAAGAGATTGAATAAAATTTAAAAAAAAACATTTGTATAAAGAGGCATAGGTCAGCTTCAAGTTTTGCAAATTTGTCTATAATTTGGCGATTCTTGCCACCAAATGACGTTGTTTTACAATAAACTTGTAGAAGGCTAGTGTATTGTTATTGGGGATTTTAATGAATTCAACCAAATATAAGGACCCGCTATTGTCTAGATTTCCTATATGCATAACTGGGGAAATACAGTAAACCAAACTATTCGGAAATAATATATGTCGAAATTGAGAAAGAAATCCATATTGTTATCTGACAGAGAGCTCTAAATTTATCAAGTTATTGTTATTATAACCGTAAACGTATATTGCACATCGCACTGCAATAAAGCAGACATTTTCAGGAATTTATCGTGCTTTCGAAGGACTTCCATACAATAGACCGAGCTTTATCAATTGTACCTTTAACTCCATTAACCTTTATTAACTTCCTAACTGCAGACTCACAAGTTCACAACCATTACAGCATTAAACTGCTTATAAAGAGATTATTTGAATAGAGTGATTTTTACTCATACAGCGATTTCGAAGTTGGGAGATGTATTAAATTATCGATTCCCTGTACGAACTTGAACAACGAATTCGAACTTGACGACTCCCGACGCAGAGAGTTGTACAAATATTTTGATGACAGTTTAAAAATAATGAAATAGTTTAGTACTTATTACCACAAAGCAATACGCATCACATTCTTTCTTTTTAATGTAATTCGCTTCTTTAATAAAAATAACTTCTTCCTCAACCAGCTGCTTAAAGTAATAGTTATTATAAAAAATCAGATGTGAGTATACACATGATTTCCTTGTACAGCCATTTTTGCTGCATCTCATTTAAACTTATTTCCTCGAATTATTCTAACTTAAATAACCGAACTATCAAGGTAAGTAGAAAATGACCTCAAAAACTACAAATTTTAAAATTAAATAGCCCGGTCAATTTTCGTTGTACGAGAGTCCAACTTCTTATATTCTTATTTTTTCATAACGAGTATAAAACTTTCCCAAATAGAAGTATGGGAACGGGAGACCTCATTAGAAGTCAGATCTCACTATTTTTTGAAAATTAATTATTTTTAATTTGACATTGCCGATACCTGAATATTTTCGTCATTTAAAACATTTCTGTAACTGGAAGTATATGATTACGGCTAACGATTGCAAAAATAAAAGCCTGGTACGCAATTTTAAGCCAGGTAACCGGTTAGATATTGACGACTACAATAGAAAAGCGACGTGCACACAGCCCCATATACAAAATTTCCACGTTGTAGAGTTAATAAATTTTGAGCTAGGCGAGATATATATGTAGGTACAGTCTGTACGTTTCGTACGGACCTCAGAGAAAAATCCCTTTGAATCCATTTTAAATCCGTTTCACAATCCTTCTTGAAAAAAAGAGTCCTTTATTCTGCTCGTATGTATACATGTCATGCAAAATCAAACCTACAAATGCATACGGGAACGGTCAAAAATGGATATTTCTGTTGGAGTATGATACATAAAAATTTTCACGATTACAATACTTCGTACAAGGAAGTAAAAGCTATGTTTATTGCTTCTAAATCCCTTAGTTTGCTAATCAATACCAGATATAGTACATTTAGAGATTTACTTTTCATTTTGCGGAATGGCAACACACAGTGCAGAGAAGATAAAAGTATTTTATTTCCAACAGTGGCAATACATTGCTTTTAAATAGCCGTATCATTGATTAAATTTGCAAGATAAATAATTTTTGCTGCATAGTAACACACTGGTGCACGGAATATTAAAAAGTATTATTTCGAGCAGAAGCAACACGTTACTTTTAAATCGCTCAATTTGTTAATCAAAAATTAAATGTGCACAAAATATAAAATAAATAAATAATGAAAAATAAAAATTCGGGATTTTAGGTGCAAATGTTCTGTTTTAGATATGTATACATTTAAAATTTGGCGGTTTTAGGTGCCCCTGTTTTTCCATAGTGATTATTTTCCGTACTGCAAGGCAAAATGAACTACTACCGTTTTCTATGTAGGCAATTAGAATCATTTCTGTCAATATTTCTCCAGATTAATTTGTCGCTTTGGTATACACACAAACAAGTTAAATATAACTCTAATGTATTTTTCTTTTTCAGAATTTACGAAGCTGCTTCTAGCACAAAAACATAAACGATAATTTTTGAACAATAATTTCATTAGTTTTTTTAATTACGAGATAGGGAAAAAAAGTATATTTTTTCCTCTTTGTTTTTTGCCTTGAAGCAGTAAAACGGGATTCTCTGGCTGATAATTCATATGAAATGTAGTTAATAATTTCAGAATGAGGAAATTAATCTAGCTCTGAATCAAATTCATAGATTCTTTGCAAGAAATTTTCTTACCCAGTAAACTCCTTTGATATACTAGTGATATCTTGGAATTTAAGGAAATTGAACCTTTTGTTATCAGTTTTGTATTATCAGTTTCAAATCTTGCCGAATATCTGGAGTAATAGCGGGGATGACGCCAATGGTTAACGAAAACCTATAATCAATCCGCAGGCAGTTAAAGAAACGTGGGAAAGTGGAATAAGCTCTATTATAATTAAAAGCAGAAATTATTAGTTATCTATGTTTTCAAGTAGTGTACTCTAGGGAATGTTCATTTAATTTCATATCTGAGGCATGTGTTCTAAACTAAAAGAACTCATTGCAAATAATGAAAGAATCTAGAATATTCATCAGAAAGGAAGAAAGTAAGTTATAAGTGACATTAGAAATACAGCAAAATATTAATGGCTGCACAAATAAATTATTTTTGTAATTCAGCAATTTGCTTTTTCTATGTTATTTTAAACGAGAAAAAGACAAGAATGTTAAAAGAAATCGGAATTGAGAACGCTAAGTTGTTAGCTATTATAATTTAATTATACCAAGTAACATGAACAGCTAAATTCAGCAGTTGATGAAAGCAAACTCTAACTTAAATTATTCAAACTTTTCAAACAGCTGTTAATTTGTTTTTCCTCTTTCTGGTACTTTCCAGTGCACCAATACATAGAAAGTAGGCAGATATATTTACTTTGGATTGCTCCGCAATCTGTTTTTTCTTATATTCAGTGGATAAATATTCAAAAACCTGTCTTTCTAAACTTAGTTTTGTCTGAAGCAATCCTTTCGGCTTCAAGAGAATTGGCGGAGTTTTACCTGTGTCTTTGGCGCATTCTTCTCATCCGGCAACCCGGGCAGTGATGCAGGACCATACCTCTTTCAAGTACCGGTCCGGACTGGAAAATTCCCCCTGGCCATTCATTCTTCATGAAGCAACTCGCATCTTCATGACTCCAAGGCTTTCGGACTTCCAAGGCCGGATTTCGCCTCCACGATTTAGTGCCGGATGCCCCGCGTTTCCAGACTCCTCGGGGACCTCTGCCCCAATGAACAAGTAGTGGGTCCCTTGGGATGTCCGGAACACGAGAAATTCGGGCCATTTTGATTCTGGAATACGGTTTGTTACTGTTATTGATAGCGTTTTCTGAAGGCAGTTAAACGTTCTTTTATTGTCCGGCGCAGAGAGCTGTCCTGGAATTATATTTTGTACTTTAGAAGCATTACATCTCGGATTTTTGTTTCTCTTTTTTATGTTCTCCGCTGTGTCCTTTTCTTCTCCGGGAATAGGTGTAAATATTTGAGAATATGGCTGAGTTTCTAGTTGGCCTTATGGGCTTTGTTTGTTACTTGTTTTCTTCGCGGAAACAAATTTTCTCGCTTCTTGGGGATCGTTCGGTTATTATCCATCTAGGAAAGGCATAATGTCTCTCTTTTCCCGGCATCACTTATCGCATAGAAATCGCCGAATTTCATCCTGACTGTTTTTGAATGGAAACATGTTTAAAACCAGTACTATTATATCGTATACGTTCAAAACGTACTCATAATTTAAATATCTTAGCTACAGTTTTGCCAAATGTTAATGCGTTTAAATAAACTGGTTGAAGTTTCACTATAATTGCATTTTAGATTTATTCTGCTGAAATATAGACTACGTCAAACTGTTTAAAAGGATACATCAGGCCTAATTTCATTCCATATTTATCCTAAACGCACACATCTCAGTGTAAACTTTCTTAAGCTGATGAGGAGTTTTATGAAAGTATTTCGCTGGGTTGTTTTTCTGTAAAATCTATCATTGTTATGGTCGCCGTTGTATAAAAATTACAACATAAATATTTCTTAGATCTTAATAAAATAAAATACGAAAGAAATATAAAGTTCCATATCTTATGAGTGTAAAATACAAGGGCATAATCACAAGTTACTTAAATCACTTTTCCTGCTAATTGTGGACAAAATCGAGACATCTTAGGGGAAATTTAGCTACAGAACTTACGTATGATACGTAAATATGAACAGTTACCAGCATTAGGGACTACAGCTGTATTTTAGATAAAATACATTTATTATTAAACCTATTTATGGTTCTTTGGAAATATTATCATTAATACTTTTGTTAGTTTTCACTGTGAAGTTCGACTCAGCATATTTTATGTAGTAAAGATTCCGTGCTTACTAATAATTAAAAAATGGTGTCTATTATATTAATTGTAAGATTTGGAACATGCACTTCGAAAAAAATCAGAGTTACTCAAATTTCAAGCTGATCTTGGAAAATTGTTTTTGTGCAATTATTTAAACTAGCCTGACCTCAAAAGTTCAAGTATGGATACTTCCGTCTGGCCTCAAATGCAGATAAATTTAATTACTTGTGTTTCTTTGCAATGTTTATTGAAGTGTAAAAGGGACTTGAGTAAAAACTACATTTAAATTGAAAATCTTGCAGTACCAACAATTGCTTGTTATTAGTTTTCTCTTCAATTATGTACTTATTAATTTACTTATTGTCATGAAAATTTCTTTCTCAGAAATAAGTTTTGACGCGATTGCCTGAGCTATTTAAATGTATTGCGTTCAGTAAGGAAAAATATCAAGCAAAATATTACAGAGAATGATAAAACAGATTAGTTCATATTTGTATGTAAATATTGCTGTTTTTGTTGTTACCAATATCCCTTGTCTGACAAAGGTCAACACAATACGACGATATTCATCGTGGCAAGGAGTCAAATGCACCTGTCGTTGACAACACCATATACGTGACATCCTGACTTTAGCTCATTTCTGCTCCCAGTTTCGAGAGAGAGTAACCCAGGGGTGACGGAATCGAAGGTCTCCTACCCCTCTTCCCCTAATATCAACCTCTCGAAAGGACTTTCGACTCGCCGCATACTTAAAGTTCCCCCATGTCGCACAGACTATACGTTTACAAACCATGCCTTCTCCGGGATTCGAATTCGGCCGTGCGGTAAGGCAGTCAGCGTTGCTAACCGCTAATTTTCTTTAATAAAGGGAACAAATATATTTGTTAAAAAGTACTATACGGTAATTTGTGGGCTGCCTAAAATATGGTGTCCTAGGTTAGTCTTAGCGAATCTACATAGCAAAGCTTCTTGAGAGAGAAT
The DNA here is from genome assembly GCA_000611955.2 of Stegodyphus mimosarum. Lineage (NCBI taxonomy): Eukaryota > Metazoa > Arthropoda > Arachnida > Araneae > Eresidae > Stegodyphus > Stegodyphus mimosarum. Next base: position 787,565 of record KK115682.1, read on the forward strand.
ATTACGATCTGTGGGCAGAAAGCGAAATATAAAGTTTATAAATAATTTTCTTTTTTAGTAATAAGAATAATTAGAAATTAACGATAAAGATGTGGAATACTGGGGCTAATTTAGAAGGGGGACAAAATGAATCCATCAAGTCTTACAGCATATCATTACTTTTTCTGGAACAATTCAATTATATGTAGTTTTTGAAAATTAGCTTTGGGCATTTTTTTAAAGTTTCTTAAACAATTAAGCTTAATAAAGGTATATTTTTATCTTCTGCTTGACTTGCATCACATATATTTGCTTAGCCCAGAATATTAGGCAGATTAAGATCAATACGAATAAGAACTTGAGAACTAGTTAAGTCATAACAACTAAAAATGTCTAACTATTTATTTAACTCCTTTTACCCAGCCATTAACCCTTAAAAGTTACTTTCATGTATTGACGTGTTATACGCTTTCCTTATTGTGAATACAATAAATCTGATCTGTACACCACATGACTCCCTTGTACCGAATATTAAATTATACGCAATTTTCCTGGATTTCATTTAAACATATTGAATTAACAGTTAACGAATTTTGAATTAAATCTGCTTCGTCGATAGCGCATAAACCACTAGAATAAATGCACCTCTAAAGTTCACTATATTTGTTTATCACAGCCACACTTCGGGGTTACGTTCACTTAACAGCGTTATATCTCATTCATTTCATAACTCAGACTGAGCAAAAACTGTAGCATCTGAAGAATTACCACAATTTCTATTCAAATACTATAATAAATCTAAAACGACGCATAAAAGAAATTAAACAAATAAAAAAGAAACAGTTTTTCACAGACGATTCGAAGTCGCTTGCCTAATGCGCATGCGCTTCTAATTAATTCAGTACTCACTTCGCAATAAGGCAAAAATACATAAAAATTCAAAATATTTTCACTAAAAATTGAAAGACAGAGAAAAACATAAAACACGAAGTTCAGTTAAAACAATTTAAAAAACAATTCTTACAATTAAAATTACAATTTGTACGCAAAAACCACCTAATAACTTAAATGATAATCCCAGAATGAATTAAGCATAATTTAATTCTCAGTAATAAAAGAAGACGATACTTTGTTTTTGCGAAGCTTAGTTTCTCTAGATTGGCAACAAATCCACTATTCTGCTAAGCTTAAAATGTAAACAAATATGGCCGCTATCATAACCAAAAATTAGACTTAGCCGCACTTAAAAAACTTCTAAATTGTTGATAATTTCACAATTATTGCACGCAGGTTAATTAACGGCCTAAAAATCTTAACCGAAAGATAAGAACAACATAATTCAATAATTTTTAAAGCAAAAATGCACAATTTACAAACTTATAAAGAAACTGAGCTCATTGAGCCGAGTATCAGAGTGGATATATTGCAACCAAAATGTGAGTTGCACATCTATATGTTATAGCAGCCCTATGTACAAAATTTCAACGTTCTGTGGCTACTCGTTTTTGAGTTATGCCAGGTACATACATACATACGTACGTTCGAACCTATGTACGTATGCACAGACGCCACGAAAAAATCTCTTCAGAATCCATTTTAAATGAGTTTTGTAATTTTTTGGGTATAAAAGAGTTCTTTATTGTGGCCTTACGTACGGATGTCACTCAAAAACAGCAGTAAAAACATAACTCAAAAACATTCCATAGCGGTCAAAATAGATATTTTCCATGTCACTCAAAAACATTCCATAGCGGTCAAAATAGATATTTTCGTTGAAATATGGTACCTGAAACTTTTCGCGATTACAATACTTCCTTTTTATTTCGTACAAGGAAATGAAAACAACTCTAAAAATAAAGTTTAACATAAAACTTTTCCTCGCAACTTCTGAGGGAGGGTGAGTTACACATAAAATAATATACCGCAAGATTTTAAACTTCTTTTTCACAGAAACTTTCTGGAACTCTTTTATATATTAGCTGCGTTACAACTTCAACAACTCTGTGCGAAACTAAACACTAACTGGGTCGGACAGAAAAAGCAATACAGTAGAAATCCAGAAATCCGCAATGCCTGGGACCAGAGGTTGTGTGGATTTTAGGATTTTGCGGATTTCAGGACAGAAAAACCAAATCATAATATTCAGACTAAAAGTGCAAAATAAATAAGCCATATTAGATACATTTACTTAAATTATTATGTACAATAATATAACATTATTACATTATTTTAATATATGCATTAAATTATTATTATTATATATATATATATATATTTATTATATTATTCATTAATAAACAATAGAGACGTGTAAAAATAAGGGATACTAATAAAGCATAAACTATTTCATTTTTTTACTTGTTTCAAACATTTTTCTGATAGAGGTTTGTTTTAAAACTTTAAGTGCTCCAGAGTAAGGTTTTTTTTTTTTTTAAATTTTACATAATCTCTTGGTGTGTGACACACCTCTGTTGTTCTAAATATTTTAGGTATTTTCCAACATGTTCCAAACCCTCATTAAAAGATATTTTCTCACTCCTATCAAATTCATTATCTGTTTCGGCGTCAGAATCGTTTTCTTGCTGTGGCGAGTTCAAAACAGAGCCAATGATTTCATCATCGTTTATCCGATATGCCCCTTTTGGCTCATCTGAACACATCCTCCATACTAAAAACCTCTTCTGGGCTAAGATTTTTTTTTCTGCCACTAAATTTAGAAACATTATTATTCGGTAATTATGACGTCATTATTGGATAAATATTTTTTCTTCGGTATTTCATTCTCCATTCTGCGGTTTTTGGAACCTATAAATTCAATGTTTATATTTTGAGAGGCAATGCGGATTTCAGGAGTTGGCGAATTTCAGGTAGGCGGATTTTCGGTACTTGACTGTGCTAACTTTCAACACTTACCAACAGGAGAATATCAGGTGTTTCTGCTTGCCATAATACTTTCTGGACTGAGCAAGCACGTGACAAAAGAAAGCTAATTGTTAGGAAACTAAACTAAATGTCACAAGCTTAATTACAGCATGAGTCTAATGGAATAAAAGCCCGCGTTACTGCTGAGGAGAATTTAGCAGTAGTCTATACTTCTGGGAAATCGGAGTTGGTTAGTGTTGTTTGGTTGGTTAGCGGTTCTTAAAGATTCCATTTCTGATTTTAATACTTGGAAAATTTATGGCACATCTTCTCAGTGTGGTTTGAGATTTATCGGCCAGACAAAAAGAACGTTAGAGTTCCCAACAAGAAACGCGAATCTTATGTCCAAAAAAGCGGAATTAACTTTGGTTTGCAAACATTATTCCAAAAGCTTTTTCCATTAGTCAATTGGATTTTCTTAAAGCGTTTTACTTTCGCGAAGATTTAACCTTTTAGTTAATGGCTTTAATTCCAACCTAGTCCTTCCTAATACTTTTAAAATTCTATTAACTTAGTTTTTCCCTTTACGTTACTATTTCTGTCGATAGACGGCGCTTCTCGCTCGCTTTACTCCAGTTCGGTAATTTTTAATGATAATTTTTGAATGAGGAAAGGCAAAGAAACTCTTCAATTTTTTTCCATTAAAAAGCTAAGAATAACGTGTTACATATGAAAATGATATTTAAAACAAAAGGCCTGCTAAATTATCCAAATTCCTAAAAATAATCCAGGAAAATGTAGAATATTTTTTAAATTTTAGTAAATAACGTCATTTTTAACAAAAAAAGAGGCTTCATAAGGGACTTTTCTTTAATCGAGCTAGCTCAAATTAAAATAAACTCCAGAGGAAAAACGCAAATGCATACGATCAAAGATGACAGATTTATTCTGTGTCTTTTGAATTCTAAAATATAACCAAAAACTCCGTCGAGAAATACATCCCACAAAGAATTTTAGCGGGAAAAATAATTATTGAGCGTTGAAGATAAAAGTACTATCATGATACATTAATATTGATCAACATTTAACTGCGAAAATAACAACGAACGTTAATAAAAATCCACGGCAGACCTTTCACTGCATCAGCTATTATACTTATGTTATGATCCTTGGATCTTTAGATTTACGAAAATCAGCAACGCTACACGATCGTTTAAATCAGAGTTTCTTAAACTGTGGGTCACAGGACCTCCAGCAGTGTGTCGCCAAAAATTTAAGCAGTTTTGATATTTCTTTAACTTATTATAATAATTTTACAATTACCAAATGCTTTTACACAATGTTCCAGAAAATAGATAAAGATAAGAAAATACGACAAAGAAAAAAACGAAAACGTTTCGACGCATTCTTTTTACACTAGTATAAACGTTTATTTTACTTGCATTGCACGTGACGCTGTCATTTCGTCTGTTACGTATTTAAAATTTTCACATTGGTCTTAAAATTATAAATTAAAGTTAATGACCTAAAACTGCAATAGTATATTACAGTACAAGTGAAAAAATTGACAGTTTCACTCACGTGCGTGTCGGATTTGCGCAATGCTTATGGGGTCCCACAAAATTTTCGTAAATATTATGGAGTAATCTTGGGGTTGCGAAAAAAATCTCAGTGATAAAAAGGGGTCGCGACTAAAAAACGTTTAAGAAGCACTGGTTTAAATCACACAAGGACAAAACGAGAATTGAAATTTTCCCAAATGTTATGTTAAACATGTAATACCACGCACAGGAAAACTGCAGGATACATTTGATCTCTGTTCATTAATTACTCTTTACAATACATGCAACTTTTCAGAAATATTCATCTGTATTTTTTATTTTAGGTGAGAAACCCCACAAGTGCACTGTCTGTGGAAAAGCTTTCAGCCAGTCATCGAATCTTATCACACATAGTAGGAAGCATACAGGTTTCAAACCTTTCGCTTGTGATATTTGTGGACGGGCGTTCCAGAGGAAGGTTGATCTCAGAAGGCACAAAGAAACTCAACATTCAGACCTCAGGCAGCTCCATTAGCCCACGAAACAAACCAGATATGACCTTTTTGTAACTATGAGTAATCTGTGAATCGATGACTGCTTTAGATTACACCGAAACTGCCTCAAAGTGTCTCATCTGTTTAGATACGTCTTGAATGATGTCTATGACGCATATTCGTAATTATGCCACACAGATACAAGAGAAAGATATATTTGACAAAGTTCTACTTAAAACATGTGCCGAAATAAAAAATAGGATTGAAACCTATCGCCAAAAATTAAAATCTTTGTGTATACAAGAAATGGACTAATAGCATCGAAGGAAAATTCTCTATCTATATAGCATTGTGGTCTACTGAAACTAAACTACCTTCTAATGCAGTAATTAGTAGTTAAATCAAAATAAAAGAAATGTATAACTGAACCAAAGTTCACTGAAGATGTGTAATGAAATCAGACAGAGAAATAACTTCTTTTAATCAAGGACAAGTTGAATTTGTTGAGGCAAAATTCTCTGGCTATTCTTCATACGTAAATCTGCATTAGACTAATGAACAGGAAGGCACGAATGCAGTAACCATTAAAAAAAGCATTTCAGTGAAAGGTTTTCTAAAGAAAGAGGGAAAGAAGACAATATAGCGTCTTTTTCTGAACTCCGATTCCTGTCATATGTTTAGAGCAAGACGTAACTATCTATATTCGTATGACGAGTTGAAAGTTAACTATTTATGTTCTCTTATTATCTAGTCATGTATTATACGTCTTTGATTTAATTAAGCTAGTTAACACTTAAAAAAAGAATGTTGTTTAATTGTAAAGTGGTCTTCAGTTGTGACTCCAATGTATTAAACCAGCACATGTCGCTGAACTAGTATTGTAAATTTAATCTTTGTACAGTTTCTATTAATGAAACGTCATTGTTTATAATTTTAACACTTGAAATTATTGTATGAAGAATGTAAGTAAAGTGCAATAAAATTATCGGTAAATAAAATAAGTAGCCATGTTTCTAGAATGTTTACAGTTTTATGAAACATGAACTATCAAGAAGAAAAACAATCAAAGCTGAATGATTCTTATATACAGTAAGAGTTTATTCTGATAATTTTTGCGAGCAATGATTCGTAAATATCTGTTTAATAATTATACCAGATGAACAGGCATGAACTGACACTTTATTGAAACGAATAACAACTCATGCAGCAAAGTAAAAACCTTGTAATTGTTTCCCTTGTTGTACTAACTATCTAAGCTATTTAATATCTTAAGGAAAACACGGAAATAATGCAAATTCTCTTTAATGTGCAAGAAATGTAAAAAATCAATAAAATCACACTCCAAGCAAACTCTGAAATAGTAATAATAAAGTATGGGCTCAATGCGATGATAATATTTTGCAGATTGCCAAAGCTGTCATCTTCACCCATGGCACTAATTAAATAGGGTTTGTCATAGATACGACAACAACATCTGATGCATTTTTCCTTTTTTTGTCTGTGTGCGTTTTCCGCAGACAGTTTTCTTTTATGCTAATGTTTCGTAATAGCATTTTCTTCATCCTTCCGCAATAAGCAGACCTAATCGTTTAATAGACAGGATCCGGTTAATCCACAACCCCCAGTTAATCCGTCTACCGGTTATTCGAAGATCGGCTATGATTATTTTTCTGACGCCTATTATTATAATTACCTACATCTTATAATTATCTTTCTGACGCCTTCAATAGATGAAGCTGAAATATGCATCATCTGTTTTATTTTACATGAAAAGTTAGCTTATAAAAAGGATTTAAACGTCTAATTATATTTCTTACAGAACACCTACAATATGTGAAATTCAAATGCATGGCCAGTTTTGTTTCTCATAAGCAGGCAGTTTAGCAGAAATACGTATCCAAGCCCGTAATTACTTTTCTTATATGAAGGTCAAAAATTTACAACTGGTTTTATTTTGCATAAACGGGAGTTTTCTGAAAGCATTTAAACCTTTAATTATCTTTCTTGCAGAAACACCTTTATTATACGAAACTCAAATATATATGCCCTGTTTTAGCTTTTAAAAGGGTACATTCCCGTACATACATTTGACATCGCCAAAACATAAATAGGTCTGTCATTTAAAACACACATGTATATGGAAATACATCACTACGACCAACGACTGCGAAAATAAAGTCTGCGTAGTATAATGGGCTGGGTATATATATATATATATTGTTATGTGCGTACGGGTTCGTAATAGATTAAATGCAGAATTCCGATAAAAAGTTAGTAAAATTTATTGTAATCACATGAAATGTAACAAAACGCTGGATTATTCCTCAAAGGTATTCATATAATCTCACAATATCACGAAAAATAAACAGTGGCTATATTTTAAACTACTGAAACGTTAAATAGAACGCAATCCAAAGCGCAGAGAAAGCTAATCCGATCTCACCGCGAATTCGCTACAATCAACAACAACTCATTAAAAGAGTAACTGACCTGAGATGTTTCTCTCCGGCTTTTATAGCTTTTTAAATCGGCCGCACGAGACAGTTCTAGCAATTTCTGGAAAACAAAAAGAGTAGAATGATGGTTACAGCTAACATCGCAGTCAATTATATTTATTCAAATTAAACATCAGTTACGGATATAAACTTTCATTCAATGTTGAATGCACGGGCTCTTGTATTTTTATTTTTCCAGAGTAGCTTTCTCTTAAAATATGCCACGCTCTGCATAGCAGGAGAAAATAAAACAGCTTAAATTATAATACTACTAAAAATGTGTTAGGTGATGTTATACATATATATATATATATACGTAGACAGCAATATATGTTTTATTTTCTCATGCAATGCAGAGCGTGACATACTTTAAGAGAAAACTAGGCCGGAAAAATAAAAATACAAGAGCACGTGCATTTAACATTGAATGAAAGTTTATATATATAAAGAAATATAGCAATAGGCCCAAAAATTAAAAGCAAAAATTTTTTAACCAGTCCTGTGTATATATATATAGAGAGAGATAAAATAGTAACACATTTAGAACCAAAATCATAAAGACATGAAAGAGATAGATGAAATTTAAAACCAGTAAAATCCCTAAATCTCCCAATGAAAAATGCAAAATATTAATATTATTATATACATATATGTAAAAGGGAGAAGCACAACTAGAATGTTACAGCATATACAGTCCATATACAGAACTTCAACGTTCTACGGCTAATCTTTTTTGAGTTATGCGAGATACATACGTACGTAAGTACGTACAGAAGCCATGAAAAATAATCCTTTTGAATCCCTTTTAAATCCCTTCTACAATCCGTTTTGGAAAAAGGAATCCTTTATTCTGCTTTTACGTACAAATGTCACTCAAAACAATCGTCCAGGTAGATTCGGGAACAGTTAAAATGGATTGTTCCGTGAAAATACAATATGATACCCGAAATTTTGCACTATTACAATACTTCCTTTACTTCGTGCAATATAGTAAAACCGCTATTCCTGCATACTACCGTGTTTCATTCCTGAAGTATTCAAGTGAGTCAAAAGTATGAATTACTTAAAAATTTAGAAAAAAATACTTTTTCAATTATATGGCTTTAGTTAAGTGCATTCAAAACAAAGTAATGTTTAACTCTCAAAATATTCTTACTCAAATACCCCTAAAAACAGAAAGGTGAGGTTATATTAATGACGAACTTGAAACCAAAATTCCCAAACAAAAATTTAAACGAATTGAACATAATCATTCTTATTTGTTTAACTTTCATAGTGTAAGTTCTACTGCTCTTTCAAATTCTGTAAATATCCCAATTCTTACAATGGAAGAGACACACGCCAATGTGACAATCAAAATTTGTTCAAAAATTTTCAAATTTTGTTCAAATCAAAAATCAAAATTTGTTCAAATCAAAAATGAAAATTTGTTCTCCTGATGAGGAGGGACCTGTAGCTGCCCTCGAAATCGATTGAGTGTTTTTAGTGAATGTACGCCAAATACAAGGTTGTGTTAGCGAATTTGATCCCAATTCTTATATGTGGCCCCTTGTTCATATATATTATAAAACATTGTTACGTATTATTTCTTAATTTCCTATTTCTTTTATATTGTAGACTCTCACTCTTTTAGATAATATGCACTTAGTCGATACTCTAAATGGAAGTAAACAATTTATCGCTATGTCTGCTTAAGCGAGCAGAAACGTAAGAAAGATGTAAAAGACCATTTTATTAAGAACCCAAATAAGCTAAACAGAAGGCACTTTGCTGCTTACAAAACCAGCCACCAGTTATGGCGTAAATTCAAAAAGTTGAATTTTAAATTAAAACTTAGTTAGCCAAAGGCTATACAGAAATATTAAACACGCAAGTTGGCTCTAAACTACATCGGCGTGACAGCATCATTTGCAAAACGAAAGCAACGTAGACAGAAATGCTATCGTAGTTTGTTAAATCATAAAGTAGCCTTCAGCAGGCGGAACACGCTCTAACTAAAACAATCTCAAACCCTCACTTAAATACGCGCTAGCTAAAACTTGCATTCTGGCAGGAAAGTGGAAATCTAGAAGTGACAGTAAAGTTTCGGAACATAAAATAACTGGTTACTTAAAATAAATAAGTACCGCACAAAAATATGTTCCACGTTTTAATACATTTCATTATAACTGCATAATTTAAACTTTTCTACATTGAAATTCCAAACAAATATAGTACTCCAGCCTAACACTTAATAGGTCCTTCATGTCAACGTATAACTGTATATAAAAATGAGCATGTGAGGCATGTGTGCTAATAAACACCACATTTATATCACAGCAATTCATAAATTTATTACATTTGTAGATACGATATTTATGCGCACTGCCGTGGATTGCCTGACATCCTGGATGTGTTCGACAACATTAAAATCTGATGACTTAGGTACCCATGACAAGAATTAAAGAAAATTAACTAAATTAATATATATGCAAATGGAAATTAATATTGTTACATATTTTGTATTTATTTAGCTACTTTTAGTAGAACTGTAGTTAAAATTGTTTCATTTCTCCATGCAATGCAGCGCGTGACGACTTTTAAGAAAAAGCTACGCCGAAAATGTAAAAATGCAGGAGCACGCGCAGTTAATAAATCGATATCGCGTAATTGCACTTTTTGGCTATCCAGAAAAATCGAGAAATTACCAGAATGTTCTCGTGCTTGATTAAAAAGCTTATAAAAGCATGATTAAAACCTTTGAGCTCAGTTGTTTTAAGGTAACTGTAGTTGTTTATTTAGCCCTGTTATTGATTGCAGCCAATTCGCGGTGAGATCGGATTAGCTTTCTCTGTATTTTGAGTTGAGTTCTATTCATATTTTAGCAGTTTAAAATATAACTACTGTGAGCTATTGCGATATTGTACGAATATCTCCGAGGAAATTTCAGCATTTTGTTTTTATTTCTTGGGATAAAAATAAATTTTGTTAACTTTTATCGACTTACGCATTCAATACATTACGAACCCATACGTCCGCAACAATATATTGAAAGGAACTTTCCATATCTCTCACTATATTTGCTCATGTTTCAGCATTGAATATCGATGATACTTGGAGCAGAACGGCACTCTTATATCATGAAATGGTTCGGCTAAGCTAAATGCTCAGATTATTGTTCCTCTGACCATAAACAGAGTCTCTGAAGACTATGCGGATGGAGAACATTCTAGATTTGCCGTCGGCGTTGGCACGCGGTACAATTTTCAGTGGCACTCAGCATCACTCTACAAAATTGTCAGATAAACATGTCAGATGACCCTGCCTGTCCTTTCTATACCGCACCTCCTCACGCATTTGCTCTTTTTTCGTGCGGTTCATCACCCCGATACACGGGTATCGGAATATGGATTTTAATCGAAAGTAGAATTCAGTTTGATACACGTCGTGCTCTGTAGGTTACTTTACGACACGTTTAGTTTTATTGTGAAAACTTGTATTTTGTTTGTTTAATTATTGTGACAATTCATACCTACATATCATCAAATACTACATCAAATCGTAACTAAAAAAGATAGCTTGATGTTCGCGGTGTTTAAGACTCATGGACGAATCAATATGGATCCGTTCAACAAAAGAATCGTGCTGTGTATGTGTCATGTCGCGAAAACGTCGCATGCCACATGTTAAGTATACAGACATTTTTCAAATTAAACATCAGTCCACATTTCAGAATTCCGATGAGAAATATGAAGTTATAAAAAGAGCTGTTTCTGAATATAAGAAAAAAGTTGCATTTTTTTTTGTCAAACAATTGAAACCAAATATAAATCGATAGAATTTAGTTTCGTAGTTGCTCACTGTGTAGCTACCGAAGACAAATGTTTAACACATGGCGAATATATAAAGGACATATTTTTAAGGAGTGTGTAATATTGTTCAAAGCTTTACCAAAATCTTACAAACAATATCATCTGAAGTTCAAGAAATACCGCCTTCTGCGAGAATTATTGAAAGACGAATGACTCAATTGGTGGAAAATGTAACAACAAAACAGAATTCTGTATTACAAAAACGGTTGTATTTAGCGTTGCTTGTGATGAAAATACCGAAGTGAATGATGTCGTCACCCTTGTTATTCTATGCTGTTTATTTATTTGATAGATGTCCCCAACAGACAATGAGTTTCACCAGTGAAACCGCAGTTCCCTTTATGATACCTCAAATATAATTGAGGATTTTTTTTTAAATATTGAAACCGAAAAATCTGATCATTCATGGTTGCTTTGAATAATTTATCAACATTTTTCTTTTGCAAATTATAAGAAAAAAGGGGGCGTGGCATGTCTTACAGTACTATAAAAAGTTGTTCATCGTCGTTAGCCATTGCAAAACTAAGAAACACTGAACACAAAAGTAATTAACTATGATTTTGATCAATAATAAGAAATATTTATAATAGTTGTATTGCGTGCGAAAATTTTCTTATAAAGCAAAATAGAATCTACGTATTTTAGGGTGTAATTATTTTAGATGATGTTTGATCTATTGGGAACTTGATCATTTACCTGGTTATCCGTAGCCCAAACCATGTGGTATTGATTCCGAGCTTTCGGCAAAGTTTCGCGGATACAAACTCTACCCTACCGTCCCTGAGGTCATTCCCGAGGGTTGCGGTTCCACCCTCCAAGCCCCTCCGATCTCACCCGTTGATTTAATGCGATCAGAGTCTGGATGCGAAAACAGGCCTTCCCATTTAACTGGCCTGTAACCAGTCAAGGCTAATCACTCGTTAGATCCCTCCGACCACTGATTGAGGCTACCGCTTCCCATGGGGCTGAGCTCCAATCAGAGAACGGGCGCCCCTGTCCCTCAGGGTCCCCTTACGAAATGAAGATGCAAGGCGTCCAAATGCGCGAATAGGATTTTATTGCTATTTTTGGAGGATTCGGCAGCTTCATCGGATCTCTGAAATAACTTTCTGCCGGGATGTATGTTAGCTAAAGGAGGACGGAGTTATATCTATTAGGGTTGCTTCACGGGTCATTGCTTAAATATATCATGGCACGGAAGCAGAAGCGAGAATTTGATTACAGTTAATAACTGTGCGCCGGTAAATGCAAAGCAAGCGTAATCGATGACTTCTAATTAACATGATGGGCAACGCGAATCCGTACTCCAAAACAGTCTTTTGGACACCAGGATGAACTGGATAACCTAGCTCAAAAGATGTTGATGCACAACAGTCCATCTACAAAAATGCCCTTAATCTAAGCCTATGAATATTGCCTCATACTAACTGCATTATTCATATGAAACTGACAATTCATGACATTAGTACGCGCATATATTTTTAATAGTTTCCACATTGCCATACGTATATGCATAGCTACATTGTATCATTACTACAGTAATTACATATAGTTCAGCAGCATATACATATTCATTGGATTTACATTGCCATTTTATGATGTACATTGCATAATATTTGCACATTAAGAGAGCTAAATCAACATATTTAATCAAATCAGTCTATGTATTTTAATAGCGTCTATCTAGATATTAAATTAAATTATAAATAAAAAATATTCTCTTAGAAAACAGAGAAAATCAAATATTATTATCATAAAACTTATAAAAGATGTCTCTGTTGGAAAATGCTTAATTTAAATTATTGTAATTATAAAACTTTGTAAATAGCATCAATAAATCAATAAATCAGGAGACAAATTAGAAGAAAAAATAAAAAAAACCAATTATAACTGATTTCATGGAGAATGGCAGACTTTTCAAAGGGAATTAGCCCTTCTCGATAAAACCACGAACAATTATGAAATCTGATCACGTTCCACCACTTTCACTTTATGAGTCTTATACATATAGAGCACTTATGACAGAAATTTAGTAACAATGAAGTTCTTTCAGCATGTAATTATTAGCTTGACATCCATATATTAATAGTATTAGTAGCAATACAGGGTGTTTATAAAGTCCCGGACGTGTAATGGCAGACCGCACATTCAGTTGAACAATGTTAAACGAATTACGCCCACTGCGCATGCCCAGAAGGGAATTTGGCGCAATTACGACTTTGGCGTAATTTTTAAAAGAAGATAAATAAATAAATGAATAAGATGGTTGATGTTCTGTTATCTGGACGTGAACAGTTCGGGGTTTTAAAACTTGTTAGGCTGGCCGTTGCTTCATTACTTAGGTGTAAATATCAATTGTAAACGCCCTAAATTTTCGTTTAAGAAGGATTACAAAATAGGAAACATTACAGGATGATTTTTATTGATTGTACTTCTGCGGAATAAAAGCAATGGATTATTTACCATGCGTTCCGTTCATAAATACTTTAACAACTTAAGGAATATATCTAGTTTAAATTACAGAATTAAAGCCAAAGAAATTATTACAAATAACTGATATTAAATGTAGTGTTTATGAACAAAATAAACCAAAATGAAATAAAACAGAAGCAAGTGCAATAAGCACAAAAAAAAGTGTCCATAGTATTGCAATCGTAAAGAGTCGCTAAGGCCTACATGACGAACAGGCTTTTGTAGAGTTGTTTATTTTTATTCGCCAGTATTTTCTCCCAGGCCAACAGTACACTATTGAGCATGCACAGTAAGCAAAATTCCTTAACACTGATCAACTCAATGTGCGGTTTGCCATTAAGCGTCCCGGACCCATTTTGATGTTCAATAAATCATAAAATAATGAAGATATAAACAAACTTATGGCATTTATTGATGGAATAACTTATATATTTTCCTTTTCAAGTTTGAATATCTTTACTTTTGTAAATATCGTCTGCGCGTGTGGTTCATTTCAGATAATTTCATTTTCCAGTCTAAATATCTGTACTTTTCTAAATATCGTCTGCTTATTAATTGCATTTTTCTCTCTTTTGTTTTTGGCAACTATTGCAATGTTATGTTTACTTTTGATGTGTTTGTTCTAATACTTTTGTATGTGATGTAAAGAACAACGTTTACAGGAGGAGAGTGTCGAACATTGATGACCTAAAAGCCAGAATTACAACCGCAATAGCCTCTGTGGATGCCGACATGTTTGCCGGTACCTGGCGTGAAATTGAATATCGACTTAATACTCTCCGTCGGACGAAGACGGCACACGTGGAAGTTCATTGACAAGGGTCACGAAACGTTTTGAGTCTGTCTAACCATTTATGTTATTAATTTTAATCTATCTTTATTATTTTATGAGTTATTAAACATCAAAATGGGTCCGGGACTTTATAAACACCCTGCATTACAGTAGCAGCATTTTCCCAATCTACTCGTGGGTCAGATAACGACTTTCGAATTAGCACCCTCTTTCCGTATAACAATTAACTCTTAATTTTCACTACTATGTATACTCTGCCAGAACTTCAGCTACATGATCTAAAGTGTTGAGGTACAGTTAGCATTGCCGACAAGACTTAAACATTCTGACAGGAATCTATGTCAAATGGACCGACTGTCCTGTAGGCGGAGAAAAGGGAAAACAAAGAAAGATCGGTTACAAAAAGAAAAAGATTAACAAGGCTGTGCAAGAGTAATATAATAATGATGCTATATGTTTAGGATTATTTTTAAGGTAATAATGGTATTATGTTTAAAGTACAGACAGATCTATAACGTCTTGGCAATAAGTAGGTATAGATTTTATTTCTTTCATTTTTGATCCTATGTATCTGCTTCTAGTTATAAAGTTTCTCAGAATAACTTCGAGAATTTTAATATTCGACTTAATTTTCTCAGCTACGGTGGGGTTTCAAATAATGATGCGTTTTTAAATCCCTTGATTTAATATTCATTGTTAGCTGATATCGCTAAATCAAACATAAATTTTAATCAACTGAATACTATCTTACACCTTCGGATAGATCGGAGACCTTAAAAATAATGACGTAACACGTTATGTTGATTAGAATTTTCAAATGTTCAGAAGCGAAGATTTTCTTTCTTTATTACTTTTTTTGCATTCTATAGAATTGTGGGGTTTTACTTATTTAATTCTAAAGTTTCTAACTTAGAATCCCACGAACACTAGCAAGCGAATAATCGCTTAAGTGTGTGAACAAAACACGTAAGACTTAGGAAGGATTCATAACCCTTTATTTTTCAGAATATTTACAATCAGTTCCTACTTGGAACTTTACACAAAGCCTCCACTCGGACCTGAACTTAAATAATAATAAAATTGTCAGGACTGAGCGTTCGGTACATATTCTTAGCGAACATCTTCGTGAAGTAGTTAAAGTCCTGATCTTGAACAGGGAGCTGGCAGCTATGTTCTGTGGTAGACTGTGATTAAGTGGTGGAAAAACTATACGTAAGAAGGATTTAAAATCCTCTTTTATTAAACCACAATTATTTACAGCCACTTCCCAACTCGGGAGGGATACAGAAAATAATCCGCCACTTGGGTCTAAACTAAACAATCAAATTTAATTTAAACTAAAGCTAATTAGAAATTAACTTGCCGTTGCTCACAGAGCTATAAACGCGAGGTTGGCCTCTAAACTAAATGGTGCGTAGCAAGATTTAACTAATACTATTGCACTTAGAATTACTTCAATAGCGTAACAGCGCTATGGCTCAGAATTTAAATACTAGCTGGTCAGGCGAACGTCGAATAGAGTAACAGTGGTCTGAGACTAAAAGCTCTCTCACACTGAGAGGTTCCTACCTCTCGTTTAAGTAGAACTTGGCTCCACTTCAAATTAGCATAAAGCTGAAACGCGCGCTTATTCTAACGGGAAGTTGAAATGAGAACAGATAGAAAAGGGCAAAATTAAAATAAAACTTTTTTAGTTTAAACTAAAAACCTTACAAAATAAACTAAATTAAACTAGCTTAACTAAGCTATTTGAAAGGTATAGACGAAGACACATATTATTTTGGATAATATGCGACTTAGAATAAAATCATGCAGGTCATCATGAAACTGCACGTATATATTATAAACGATGCAGAGGACTTACAATATACGAATGACTATATTCATTTCGCTTAATTCTTTTTCCCAGTTTCGATTTAAAATCTGTGACTTTTGTATTCTTACAAGTTTATTTTAATTACATATGCTTAAGAATATCGGCCACCAGTGGCGAGCTGCAAAATTGCTAAACATTGGTAATCCGATCAGTATTAAAATACCGGTGGACAGGTTGGCTGCACGGAAGGCTTTGCGTCTTCCCATGTGTAATACAGTTCACTGATCCAGAACATGACAGAGAATAAAAAATCATTGTTTGGAGGATTTTCAGTGAATTTATCTAAAACACTACAATTGAAAAAAATATTTATGTATTTTAATTATTAGTCCAAAGAGGCAATTTGCCCAGAAGGACTATTAATTTCCTTTTGGCATTTTGCGTTGATTCACTAAAAGCGTTGTTTCACTTTTCAAATTGTTGGCACCAAATATTATCGCCCTATATTATATTTAAAAATTTAAAAAATGAAGCATGTGCATAAATGTATGTATGTTTCTCGCATTGTGATAAAACAACGGTACATGGAGCCATCTAATTTTGAATATTGAACGTTTCCACCCGAATATGGGCATCTGGAAGCCCAAATTTGAAATTTGAAATTTGTTTTATGATTGATTTCATATTTTGTGAAACTTTAACGAATTTTTCATTAACAAACTCGAGGATTTCAAAACGAGCAATGGCAACGTTGTATAGAAAAAAACATTTTTATCTCCAGGGCGTGAGACTGTGTATCGGAAATTGTATGTACCGAAAATGTATGATCATTTTAAAATTACTTTGCGATATTGTTCTTAAACTGAATTTTATGGTTTAAGTGCGAAGAACATGATATTTAATAAATAAAATTAACACACTAAATGTTAAGAAAACCCCCTTTTGGACGTAATTTAAAATCTGAAGAAAGAAACATTTCAGATTTTTCTTTTTATTTTTATTTATACTTCAATTTTACTTATAATGTTCGAATGTAGGGGATAGGGTTTTAAAGCTTGTTTTCTTTTCTCTTTTAAGCTCCATCATATTCAACAGAACACAGTGAAGCTACTGAAACGTCAATGGGTTCACGTCATTTCACACATAACGATTACTTTCTCAAAGCCTTAAAATTTCTAAATTACCTCTCCCAATAATTTACTTGATTATACATTTTCATGCCTTTACAAGAATTCTTTGGACTTCAAAATTATCATATTATTTTTTCCTCTATGGCAATACATTTAAATTCTAGATATTTATTCAACTGACAGGTATTAATACCATATGTGCCACCAACTAAATACTTTTATATCTTCTTCCCCAAATGTAGAGGCCCACCAGCGGCCGAGCGGTGAACTTGCTGAACACTGGTAGTTCGAGTCGGGGTTCGAATCTTGGTGAACGGGCTGGCTGCATGGGTGTTTTCGTGGTTTCCCCCATAAGCAAAGTGTATACGAGCCAGTTTCCTTAAAAAGTCTTCCACGAAGACATTCTTACCCTTTGCCAAATAGCCCTTGAGTGCTCTGCAATTATTAAATAAACTAAACCAACTCCAAATGCAGTGTAGTGTCCTAAGTAGCAGTTAGGCAAAGATTTGCATTTTAAACTTAAATCCTACTGATTAGGTTAGATTGGAAATTAATATTTCGTTGTAAAATGGCAAAGTGAAATAGGAGTTTCATGATATTTTGCCTCTGGTTCAAATTGCAAATGTGATGTCAAAGAAATGATTCAGTTGGATATAACCGTTTTATATTTTACCGGATATTTTTCTATTAAAAATGAAAAGTATACATCTAAGGAAAAGATAATAACATGAATATTAACAGAGAAAGCGTAGATAATTTAAATTAAAAAGCATTCTTCCTCTAGCTCACGAGACAAAGCAAGGATATTCTTCAAACGGCTATTCTTGCTGCTAAAATTAAGCTTTCAAATTTAGTACTAAGCAGGAAAGGAAGACTGCTGGTCTGTTTTACATTGAAGAATTAGAAAATTACTTTTTTTTTTAATCTGAAAAAGTTAAATCAGTAACTGTTGAAAAAAAAGAACTTGAAATCTGAAAACTTCAAATTCTTTTGCTGTTACCGCGGAGAAAACTAAAAAATACTAATAAAAAAGTGTTATACTATAAAGTATTTTTAGTCCAGAGGGACAATTTGCCCAGGAGGACTATTAATTTCGTTTGGAATTTTGCGTTGATTCACTAAAAGTGTGGTTTCACTTTTGCAACCAAATATTATCGCCCTGTATTATAGTTAAAGCAGTTAAATAATAAGAATCTGCATAAATGTATATATACGTTCCTCGCATTGTGATAAAACAACGGTACCTAGAGCCATCAAATTCTGAATATTGAACGTTTCCACCTGAATATGGGCATCTGAAAGCCCAAATTTGAAATTTGGAAATTTTTTTATTATCGATTTCATATTTTGTTAAATTTTAACGAATTTTTGATTAACAAACTCAAGGATTTCAAAGCGAGCAATAGCAACGTTGTGCAGAAAAAAACATTTTTACCTCCAGCGCGTGAGACTGTATATCGGAAATTCTAAGATATGCTCATTCTAAAATTATTTTGTGATGTTGCTCTTGAACTGAATTCTATACTTTAAGTGCGAAGAACATGATATTTAATAAATAAAGGTAACACACAAAATGTTAAAACGTCCCTTTGGACGTATTTTAAAATCTAAAACCCTCCAGATTTTTCTTTTTTTTTAAATAATTTATTTAAGAATTTTTTAAGTTATTAAAACACGTATAAATATTTCCCTTGTCTTCCTTAAGCAGAAATAATGTCATCTATTGCCAACTGAAAACATAAAACTTTACTGTTAAATAAAACTAGAACTTATCTCAAAAAGGAGTTCTATTTTAAAAATTCGTACTTCTTTTTTTCCTTAAACTTTAAATAGTTTAAACAAAATGTAGAAATATTAATAAAATTATACATTTGATATTATTATACTTTTATATTATACTTTTGATAAAATTAAACAAAAGAGATATATAGAAGATCTTGCAACCTAAATATTACTAAAAACTTTCTTTACAACTATTAGATTTTATTTTGATGTACAGGATAATGGCAAAAATTAGATATATTGCAATTGACATCTTATAAATCTGTTTCACTTAAGACACTAGCAATGGGATGTAGAGAGTACATGATTTCCTTGGGCGGCCTATTAAATTACACACATTTTTTGCTGCACTTCATTCAAACTTATTTCTTCGAATTTCAATCAATTCAGGTCTCACTTCTCTTTAAGGCAAAAATATATAAAAACTGAAAACATTTTCATTCAAAACCTGTTAAATAGAAATAAACTCAAAACCTCGAATGTAATTAAAAACAGTTAAAAAGGAACAATTTTTGCAATTAAAATGAGAGTTTCTACAGGAAAGGAAGGACTTCTCCAACGGACAGAAAGACAAGTTAAATTTTGGTTCCACTTGGCAAAAAGACACTGAGGTTGGTGAAAGAACAGATTTAATTCACTATACTACTAAGACTTTCAAATGTAAACAAACAGTCGCCATGTTAGGTCTAGTCACCAGTTAAACTTGTAAACTGTTGCTAATTTTACCACTCTTTCATGCAGATTAACTATAGGCATAAAACTCTTAATCGGAACGTAAGAACAATATAATTCAATCCCTTTTAAAACAAATAAATGCGCTATATACCCAGATATAACCAGATACCAGATATACCTATCTATCTATCTCTATATATATGTGTGTGTATGTGTGTTGAAATATATATATATATATGTGTGTGTGTGTGTGTGTGTGTACATATACGTTTGCTGTGACTGATTGTTAAAACAAAACTTGTTAACCTACATGTTAAACTGCATGTTAAATTGCTAAACTACATGTTATAGCAGTCTCGTATATAAAATTTCAACATTTTACGGCTAATCGTTTTTGAGTTATACGAGATACATACGTAGCTACGTACGTATAGGTGTCACAAAAACAATCTCTTCTGAATCCGTTTTACAACCCGTTTTGGAAAACTTTTATTCTGTGCATACTTATAGATGTTACCCAAAAACATCGTTCAAATGGATTCGAAGGTGGTCAAATGTGATATTTTCATTTGAACACACTGCTCGAAATTTTTCGAGGTTGCAATACTTCCTTTTCTTCGTACAAAGAAGAAAAAAGGCTTAATGCAAAATAGAATAGCTCGATTGTCAGTAATCTCTGTCTATCATGGATGTGAGTTTATCAAAAGTGAAAACAAAACGTTGTAAAGAGATTTTTCTTCGATATATAAATAACACGTTAAATACTAAATACTTCT
>KK115682.1:812462-826528 GCA_000611955.2 Stegodyphus mimosarum
AAAAAAAAAAAAGACGCACCAAGAAGGAGTTATCCGAATGGGACGAAAAGCGATAGAAGTGATGTACATGTACATAAAAACAAATGATTACAGTTTGAGAAAAATTAAATGATTTATTGAAGTGATAGAGCTTCCCAAAGTGGAAAAGTCAGTAACGCGTTTGTCCATCTCTGGCCCTTATGCAAGCAGTTATTCGGCTTGACATCGATAGATAGAGGTTGCGGATGTCCTCCTGAGGGATATCGTGCTAAATTCTATCCAACTGGCGCGTTAGATCGTCAACATCTCGAGCTGGTTGGAGGGTCCTGCCCATAATGCTCCAAACGTGCTCAATAGAAGAGAGATCCGGCGACTTTGCTGGCCAAGGTAATGTTCAGCAAGCACTAAGGCACAAGCAGTAAAAACATGTGCAGTGTGAGGGCGGGCATTATCTTGCTGAAATGTAAGCCCATGGGGGCGCGATATGAAAGGCAACACAACAGGCCTTAGAACTTCGTCGACGTACCTCTGTGCTCTAAGGTTTCGACGGATGACAACCAAAGGGGTCCTACTATGAAATGAAATGGCACCCCAGACCATCGCTTCTGGTTGTCGGCTTGTCTGCCGGAAGACAATCATGTTGCTATCACACCGCTGTCCGGGGCGTCTCCAGACTCGCCTTCGCTGGTCATCGGGGCTCAGTTCAAAGCGGGACTCATCAGTGAAGACTATTCTACTCCAGTCAGTGACATTCCAGTGCGAATGAGACCGACACCACTGTAAACGGGCTTGACATTGTACAGAGGCAAATGGTAGTCGGCGCAAGGGGCGCCGTGACCTCAGCCCGCTTTCTGTGAGCCGTCTATGAATGGTCATGAACGTCACTGAAACACTAGTTGCACGTACAATCGATGATAATGATGCATCTGGGGCTGTGAGTGCCGCTCTGACGACTGCTCGGTCTTCACGTTCTGTCGTTTCTCTAGGCTTACCGCTTTTTTCTTGACGCTGTGTGCGGTCTCTCTCAAATTCTGACATCTGCGTATATCGTTCGTGCACCTGTATGCGAGGTATAATTACTGTTTACCAAAGTACACGGAATAAAATTCGTGAAGTCTTTATGACTTGGAATGGTAATGTCTTCTCTTAAATATCCTGCCAGTTGCGCAGATCAGATGCGCTGTAGCGACAACTGTTCATTCATTTGCAACCAAAATGTAAAATTTTGCGTTTTCCGTCGAAACCTGTAAGCATACCAATTTGAGTACAATTTGCTTTATATCTTCTGGGTGCGTCGTTTTTTTTTTTTTTTTTTTTTTTTTTTTTTTTTAAATTTTTTTTTTTTTTTTTTTTTTTTTTTTTAGTAACATAGTTTTTAATATTTTGATATTTTCTCTGCTGTTAATCACGTACTTTTTCAAAAACAACATACAAGAACAAGCAACGGAACTCTTAAATTTGAAACTCTTTTCATGCAGAATTTTTAATTTTATTTAATAGTAAAGATTTTGTTCAGAGAAGTGGCAATCATAGATGCGATTCAAATTTTTAAGAAATGAAACGAAACATTTATGAGGATGAGATATTTAACAATGAAACTTTAAGAATGCAAGTTTACTTTTTTTCATAAATTTGTTTGTAAGGTAATTAATTATACATCAACTCAGACCATCGTTATTTTGTCAATTAAATTTGCTTGCTTTGTTTCTGTATGTCGCATTCCGTAATTTCTCCAAAGTTATTTTTCTTTTTTATCATACTGAAATCGTAACCTGTCATACGTTAGTCTTTATGCGTCCAGTAAAAAATACCTTATTTGTATTATTTAAGACTCAAAAAATACAACTCATTTTTTCTGTTATTAATATTGTAAAGAAATTACTTATAATTTTAACACAAGTAGTATAAGTTCATGAAATGCTTCAATATTGTTCGCTAATATTGCTTTTATAATCATATATGATTGCACAGTTGTCTTAAGTAAAAGAAAAATGGTAATGATGTAATATGCGATCTAACGCTTACTTAGTTATTATTATCACAGAAGTGAATAACCTTCATATAATGGTCTGGGACGATTAAGTACGGGCATCGAAACATAAACCACCAAAACAACTTTGTTATTCCTATACTACATAATGTGTAGAGAACTACATCACAAATACTTCCACGTTATCTTACATAAGCATCTTAGAGATCTGTTATTAAAGGTTATGATAGTTTTTGGGTCATGCTGCGTGACGTTCGTAACGTATTTGGCTGAAAGGAAGGAATTTAAATTTAATGGAATAAAACCTTTAACAGCTTATAATGTTCCTCACTTGTATTCTAATAACTGTTGAAGAACCTAGTGAACAGCTAAGCGAATAATCTCTTAAGTCCAAGAAGAGAAGCGTAAACTCAAGAAGAGTTAGTTACCCTTTATTTGCCCAAAATAAGACTAACAAAATGAGGGGTAACATAGGTAACTTGTTCAAACAGTTTATTGTAGTAATTGGATTGACTGCATTTAGTCTTCTGTACCTTGAATATCAAACAGTTCTATCAGAACATCCTCCACGAAAGCATCTCTTCTAAAGCATATAGTGTCGCGAGCATCATTATAATAGATTAATCAATGAAATCAGTCTTTAATATTCAGAAAGTCTTTCGTCAGTTAAACTATCTATCCCCGACAAAACGTTTATTTGAGCTTGAGCAGAAATTTATATTTATCTAATTTAAATATGCCAATGGTTTAGCTGTCAAACACTTTTTTTTCCTAACAGTCTCGTGATATCTCGACAATAGAAGCATAATTTTAAAATTAACAAGATTTAGTGATACTTCATATTTTAACTTTACTTTTATTTCGCCTCATCAATTAACTCAAGAAACTTCTACGTGTTAAATTTCGCGATTATGACAAGTGTTTATCATTAGTTTTTATTACCAGCAACGAGTATTTATTAATTTTTTTAGCAAGAAATATATTTTTATACCGATCCCGTTAGAGTCAACAGAACAAAGCTAAATTTTTAAAAGATATTTTTTACATCAAAATCAATTAATTTCATTAAAATTAGCCAGAACAATTTGCCTTAAATCTTCCACAAAGTACTCAAAATTTTAAACCTCCTTTTTTAGTTTTCTAAAACAGAAAAATTTATTTTATTGTTTAAATATAAACAATAGACTTACTAAAAACAATTATCTTACCTTATATCTTTACATCCCAGTTGACAAAGAATGAATCAGTTTGTTTAATCCTTCAGCATCTGCTTCATAAATAAATTTAAATGAAACAATCCATACAGTTCCCTCCTCAACATGAGGTTGAATATAAGCAAAAACTTCAATTCATGCTCCTAGTTTATTGGAAAATTTTATTTAAAAAAAAGTGCAAAGACTAATAATATAGTACATTTCACTTTCAATCGCCCTTGTTTATTCTTTGGATGCTTTTCCAGAAGACATTTATAAAATTGCAAAATTCAGCAGTTATGTCGCCGTCTATGCTCAGTTAATGGACTTTGGCAAGTTTGTTATGACTAAGTAAAGAACTTAAGTCAAACTGATGAGAGACAGCAAAGAACGACTAATGTCGGCAGAATAATATTTGCCCCGAAAGTTTAGTCTATATAGTTCGTTAGACAAAATGCAATTAGTTCCTTAAAGCTACTTTAATTAACAAATTTTGATGTTAGAAAATATTATATACACTACTGTGAGAGCTCATGTCTTTTGAGAATAAATTAATGCTATTAGATTTTCTTTTTCTTCTTTTAGCTGGATTGTTTATAACACAAAATTCTTTTAATATTCACTGACGTATTCCGAAATTAAAAGTTAAAAATCATAAGTTTTGAGAATAAATTTCTGAATTTTTGATCGAGTAGCTAATTCGGCGCCCCTTCTATATGTGCACCTGAGGCAAGTGCCTCACCTGCCTCACCCTCGTCCCGACCCTGCCTTAAAGTGTTATAAAAAAGAAAATAATGACTTAGTAATGATTTTAATGAGACCAGCTAGAGATATTTCATAAAAACATTAAATATTCCTAATAAGGTATCTCATGATTTAAATGCATTCTTATTTAAATCCATCAGATTAAAAGTGTAGAAAAAATATTTTGAAGAACTGTGTTTATTGCTTTTCAGTCACTTGCTTTGCTACTCAGTAACAGAAAGATTAAATTTAAAACTTTTGCTTTGCTCTATGTTAACACGTGTAAATAGTTACGTGTTGCCATAGAGCAAAGCGTGTAAATAGTTAGTATTCTATCTGAAGCAAAGGCCGAGGCATAACTTTCAAATAGCGGCACTTGCGGATTAAAA
The DNA here is from genome assembly GCA_000611955.2 of Stegodyphus mimosarum. Lineage (NCBI taxonomy): Eukaryota > Metazoa > Arthropoda > Arachnida > Araneae > Eresidae > Stegodyphus > Stegodyphus mimosarum. The sequence goes on from KK115682.1 coordinate 816,758, forward strand.
TTCAAAAATAAATAGCTTACAATTTTTTCGAATGGCAACAGTCTGACGAGCTGGAAATAAAAATGTTTTATTTCGAACAGTGTTGTTATTTCTCGCTTTCAAATCGCTGACTTTGTGAAACAAAAATTCGTTAAATTTGTACAAAACGTAAAATAAATTTAAAAAAATCAAAATTCAAAATTCGGGGTCTCCAAGCAGTGCAATTTTTCCACAATGCGAGGAATATAATATATACGGTAGCTGCAGTTTCTTGATTATTTATTTCTTCTTATTTCCTTGTAAGAAGTAAAGTAAGTACTGTGATCACGAAAAATTCCGGGTACCGATATTTCAACAAAAATATCCATTTTGCCTTTTGACCACTATCGAATGCAATTTAACGATATTTTTGCGTGACATCTGTATGAAAGGACAGAATAAAGGACTATATTTTCCCAAATGAATTACAAAACTGATTTAAATTAGATTCAGATGAGATTTTTTTCATGATGTCTGCACATACGTATGTATGAATGCATCAGGCATAAAACGTTGAAATTTTGTATATAGGACTGCTATAACATGTAGATGTGCACCTCCCTTTTTGGTTGCAATCGGCCGCACCAAAAGTATAAATATATATATACCCACTCTGTTATTCGGCTCATTGAGCTCAGTTTGTTTATTCTTAGATGTTGGTAAATTGCGAATTTTTTGCTTTAAAAATCAGTGAATAATATAGTTCTTATCTTCCCGTTAAGGTTTTTATGCCTTTAGTAAATTTGCATGCAATATTTGTAAAATTAATCAACAATTTAAAGGTTGTTTAAGTGCGGCTAAACCTAATTATTTTTACCATAGCAACCATACTTGTTTACATTTCAAACTTAGCAGAATAGTGGGTTTGTTGCCAATCTAGAGAAGCTAAACTTCGCAATAACAAAAAATAACGCCTTTTTTTATTATTCAATTAAATCATGCTTAATCCATTCTGGAATTATCATTTAAGTTACTGAATTAATTGAATGAGAAATGTATCTCTAACAAAATTCGAGGAAATAAGTATCTCGTATTAGCAGAAAATATTCTCGACAGTCTGTCTCAGACAGTGGAGAATGTTTACAAGTAGCGCATGCGCATTATGTAAGCGGCGCTGAATCGACTGTGAACAACTATTTCTTTTATTTGTTTAATTTCTTGTATACATCGTTTTAGATTTATTATAGTATTTGAATAAAACATGTGGCAACTATTAGATAATTCTCTCAGATGATACAATTTTTGTGCATTCTGAGTTATAAAATGAATGAGATGTAACGCTGTTAAGTGAACCTAGCGCCAGAGTGTCGCTATGGTAAACAAGTATAGTGAATTTTTAAGAGTGCATTTATTCTGTTGTGGTTTATGCACTATCGACGAAGTAGATTTAATTCAATTCAACAAGTTTAAACGAAATGTAGGTAAAAATGTGTATAATTTAATATATACATAAAGTCATGTGGTGCAAACACCAGATTTTTTAAATAATGCATCCCGATATCATTTGATAGCAACAGCTTGAAAAGTGTTTCGGGCACAAATGCGATACGGGAAAAAAGGCCTTACAAGACTAATGACTAATAGTACCTATGAAGGGGTAGATCGCATACTTCCTCGTTACCAAAAAATTATGCTTCTTGCATTTTTAAATCCAAAGCTCGAAAAGATCAAATTCCACGAACGACCCTTTTGTGGAAAAGACCTCTTGCCGCCAACGTCAGTTTAAGGTTGATACAGCAACTACATAAGTGAACGAAACTTAATGCTTCGTAATCTATGCATAATGTAAGCATAACTTTTACATAACCTAGTAAAACCAAATAGACTATATTGTAATGAATTATCGCTTTTCCCTATGCGAGCTCTTGTTACATAAATTAATGCACAGTGCGTCTACAAAGTTAAAGAACTGAATTCGTACGAAATCGAAAACTGAAAAAAAATCGAAAAATTGAAAATTCCTTACTTCTTAGCCTGCAAAATGCAACTCTTTATTGTCTATGCAATATGCTCTCATTCTTAAATCTCTCTTTTGTTTATATAATATATGAAGATCATCGTTTGTCTTTCGGAGAAAAAAAACTTTATGAATTATCTCAATCAAAATGAATCGCCAATATGGTCTTTTCTATACATTTCTGAAACTAAAGTTTCGGTCGTTGCGACGAATCTTCTTCAGCCTAAGTAGATGATAGGAGTTTTACCTCAGAATCATTAGCAGTGTATTAAGTTTAAGCTGCAGTCAATAATTTACTATTTTTCTTGCTTTAAAGCAAAATTTCATTACTCTTCTTTCCTCAGCTTTCGAATCCATAACAGAAGCTGTTTAATAGATCAAAGCAAAGGATTGACTATCTAGAAAATTCTGTCTATAAGCAATTCCAAAAATGCCCAGTTTAAATTTTAGAAAAAGCAAGTTGAGATGTCACATATAGTTTTTTAGATGATCTATGTATATCCACTTGACAGCTGGAAGATTTATGGCTCAAATCCTAGCGGGTACGTGGTTGATTTGTTCGAAAGCCTGATAGTATCTATAACGTGATTTACTTAATTAATGTACTTCTTTTATTGCAGCGCACTAGAAACTTATCCGAGGAATATCTCGAAGTAAGCGCATGGCATGTGTTTTTGAATCTTAGTAAGTTCATGCTTGCCTAGAAGTAATTTGTGGTTAGTCGGATTTTTCCGCAATTCAGGTTCAAATCTGAGTTCCACTGAGGACGAAAACTCTCTAAAGATAAGGAAATCCTAATTAAGAAGCAGGAAAATAAGGAGCAAATCTCTAGGCTAGAATCTACAATGAATTAAAAATACCTAGATCGATTTATCTGAATTTCATTTCTTTTCCTTTATGCATATAAAAAATCGCCTAAACGGAAAGAGAACCTGAATAAAAATTCTGAGCTGTCAAAGTCACTCAACCAAAGAGGTCTGTTCTTTTACACTCGCAATCCATTCACCACACTCGAAACACGTGTTCGAAGGTCGATACAAGGGTTCAGCTTCCTTTAAATGGGACTAGAGTCACGTGCTTGCGGCTGGTCAGTGTTGACCCAAATGCCCCAACCATTAACCCTGTCCCCTGCCTTTGCTCGATGAGCACTGTAGTCATTGATGACGTAATGGATGAAAGTTACGTCCTAATAGCCATTGTGCCTGCATATACCGCTAGGATTTAGACGAATAGCTTTGTTTACACGGCAGTTTCACGATGAGGGGTCAGCGTAAAAATGCACTGACATTACTTTATCTTTCCGAACACAAAACTTCTAGACATATCGGCTACCTCAACTTTTAATGGATGCTTTGGGTTTTAAAAGAATCTCAAAATGGCATCAATAATAATGATACTAAGTACAACAAATTAATGTTGAGTGAAAAGATTTTATTGTTCCAATCCCAGATTTGTTTTCTTTCTTGTTGACTTTATGTGACGTATTTCACCTCCTTAGTCACATTTATTGTGGCTTGTCTAAGAGTTAAAAAATTCTCTCCATCCTTATTTTTCTATAAAGCTGCTGTAGCAAAAATCACTGTAAATAAATTACAAAAATTACAATTTCTTTTCCTTTTCCCTTTCTTGCTTTCCTTGTCTTACAGAAGGGTTGTAAATAATGCAGCAATGTCATCTGGCATCAGAATATATGCAAACAATTACATGTAAATAATACGAAACGTGTATACGACTCACGAACAGTAGCATAACTAAAGTTTGCAGCAGCTTTGTCACCAGATTACCGCAATAAACTGAATATATAATAAAATGAGGAATACAATCTCCCCAGCGCATATAAATTGCGCTTTTGTTATACGTATTATAATTTAACACAATGCAGTTGTTCTTTTCTTGTCATTTCTTTATTCTCTGGAAAAACTGTTTTAATTTTCCTCAAGAAGTTCTTCTTCCTATTCGCTTTAAGTTAATTATTTGAAACAACAGGTTTAATCTTTAAGACATGAAAAACCAATTATGTCCCATCAAGGATCTGAGCCATAAATATTCCAACTGCCATATGCACATACATATAAGGATAACTACAAAGGTAGAGAACTAATTTATTTAACAAATTCAAAAAAGACTGTCAAACGATAATTGACAGCATTTATTGCGATTACATCGCAACTTGTTTTTTGCAAAATATTATTCTCTTACAAACAAAATTTTATACGCAGTTTATCGTTTGCTGTGACACAGTGAACATGAGCAGTGATGGATTTAAGAGCTTTGCAAAGAATAGAGATAAGGATTTGCTACAGAACCGAAAAACAGACAAAGTTTTACAAATAAACTGCTGAGATAAAACTGAGCTTACGATCCTGAGACTTGTCGATTTGCTTACGATCCTGAGACAACAGCAAATGTATGCTTGGATTCAAGAAGTCTGATACAGTGCACGAAACTTCAATTACGGTGATTTCGAATAATATCATACCGGTAATCTTTCTTGATTAGAAAATGATAATTCCAAGAAATTTACTTGTAAAGGATAATTGGGGAGCTTTATATTTTACAAAACCTGAGGACTGAATATTTTATAAAAACCGAGGAAACGTAACTGAGAGAGTCCTAAACTGAATTCAGTGCATTAAGCAACGAAAACACTGAAATGAAATAATTGGCTTCTACTGCAAAACGACGCACCGTTGCGAGAGATCATTCTCGTTAAGTTCTTAACAACTGAATTTGTTCAACTGATTTGACACTTGCGACTATTTTCTCATTCTGAAATCGAAATTCCAAAGCAAACTTATTATTTTAATATCACTATAGAGTTTCAGGAAACCGTCACTAGGGATTTCAATAGCATTCCGAAGGATGAATTCTAAAAGTAATCAAGTCTATTGTATGAATGAGTCAAGCATTGTATGGGCTTGAAAGGATTATGTACCGAAGGCTAAGAAGTAAGAATATCGTTTCCTTAAGCTTTCGGTTTGATAGACACTTAATCTTAAAACTTCACAGATGCATTCTTGAAGATTTTAAGAATAACGTTTTTAATTTAAAATGATAAATACAAAGTTCTTTCTTTTAGTCGAATAATATACTGTTACATTTTAGAGTCATTAGGTATTTTGAAGCAAGAGTCGGGAAAAATGAGCAACGCCTTCGCCGGGACTCGAACCACGGACCTCTGGAATACGCGCCCAGCGTGCTGAGCACTAAACCACGAAGGCATGCGGAGAAGGTGGGAGAAATACCTTATAACACTAGTGAACAAATCCGAACTTTCTACATGGCATATGGATCGACAAAGATTGTTTTAACTAAACTCGTCCTCTCGAAGACGAAAATGGCAGTAAGAATTTAAAAACGCGTAACGTTTTCGTATGGCTGTTGTGAGGCGTCTTCTGACAAAAGAGGAAAGGTATCCTAAATGTTTTTCTTACATATAACATAGCAAATCTAATCAGATAATACTCTCAGTTAGCTCAGAAGATAATGCTGAATGCAACAAATTAATATTACTGCTGAGAAGATTTCTTTTTAACTGCATATTTATGGTTAAAATTCTTTAATTTATCCGACAGTTAAGCTTTATTTAATACAGAAATAACAAATACAAATACTGAGCTATGTTTTAAGAGACTATTAGAATGTTCGATGCTGATAACACGAAAGGTTAACTACGTCCGCTCTAGGATTCGAACCATTGATCTACCTTTACGATCTGGAATGCTATCACTTACACCAGGAGAACATATACACAAAAATGTGATAGTCCCTTGTAGTGTAAGCTCCATGTATAATGTTAATACATCTATGTGTTAATATTTCCTATGTCAGGAAAGTGTAAATCATTGCTAAACCACTGAAACATACTAATTTAGATTTGGATTATTTTCTAACATGCTTTATAAATTAAACAACAAAGAGTATAGAAAATATTGGTGAATACTGAAACTTGAATAAAAGTAGCTTTTATATTCATAAACTAAAACTAAACAACTAAATGAAAATCCCACTCCCTGGTTGAGAACCTTTACTCTCGGTAGTTAGTACACTAGGATTATACCAGTTTTCACAACGCCGCTGTGATGCTGAAAAACACGCTTGTTCCTGTCCTTATAGTCTCTCCCAGTGGGGAGAGATGAAACTTAGTCGACTAAATTTGGATGGCAACAAATTATCGTCCATAACATGTTAGTTCTGTCGCCACTGTAGTGACTATTACATTTTTCAGATAAACATTTGCAATTTCCGACAAAGCGTAAGGACAATGCCCTCGCCGGGATTCGAATCATAGATTTTTCCAGTACTAGCAATACATGTTACCACTTACGCACTACAGCATATAGGAGGGCATGTGATAACTTCTTGTACGTTATAAAAAATAGCAGAATGCAAAGCGTGCAATGCATATATTGATCTAAACTAAAACATACGGACAACACGAAAGTATTCCGAAATGAGAAATGTTTTTGGCCTTAACAATTACTTCTTTCTCTTGTAATGGGTGTTAACTATAAACCAACAGTTGTTTTCTTTAACTATAAACCAATCGCTCATCATGTTAGGGTATTACCTACATTTTATCTCTTTTTGAATATCCTGACGAAAGTGTTTCCTTGTTTCTCTCTCACTACTCATTAGTTTTCAAAGAAAAAGAAATGAAATTTACAGATTAATATATAAATGTTGAAATGTTTTAAAAAAGTATACATGATAGTATCGTTTTCTTGATTTTTGCAAAATCAGGAATTAGAATTTCCAAGAAAGCCATTGCTTGCAACTTACATCCTTAACTTTAATCTGTTCTGAAATCTACAGTGAAGATTAGAGTTATGAAGATTGTTCGATAGAGAAAATTTTTACATAACAAAGATGAAACATCATGGAATTTGGTTTCCAAAAATTCATCGAATTTCAGAAAATCGTTTCTCCCACTATATACACCAAAAAAATATTCTCAGTTTAGTCTACAGTTAGGGACTTGAGTTTGAGATAAATGAGTGAACTCAAATAACAGCTGAGTGCCAAAACAAAATAAATAATGTCCAGCCAACTAACTTCTGAAAGCTATAACTGTATTATTTTATCCCGACACGACATGGAGACATTTTCTGAAATTCCGTGTTACCTGTTAAAGTACAGACATCAAATCCAGCCCACGAAATAACAAGACAAAATGAAGAGGAAGTGAATGGGATTGGGAAAGGTTCGGGCACTCTTTCAATCAGTTAAACCTGTCCGAAGCCCTCGACCACAAACAAGATCTTTTTTAATCAAGGTGGGCAAACATTAGACTTCGCAACAGATTGCTTCGCCTGACGTCACGGACGGGTGGGCGTTGCCGGTGGAAAGGGGTCACGTGAGGTGTGACGTGACCTGGACGTGGTCACCCATGTTGACACTCTTGGGTCCGCTTTTAATGAAATTACTCTAATAGTTTCGTTCCCCCATGTTTCGTTGGCGCGTTATAATGGGATTGTGACACGAAACATAACGAGCAGATATGGGGATTTATCGCCAAGTTTGGAAGCCAATAAAATCGCCAAAAAGTGAAAGCAGATAACGAAATGAAGCAAGTGAACGAATTTTGGAATCGGGAATAGCGTATTTAATGTTTGGCAATGCTATTTTTATTTCATCGTAAAACTTAGAAATTTTTTATGAACAAACTCTAGAATTTGAAGCGAGCAGTGGCAACAAGTTTCGAAATAAAGCAGATTTTCATCTCCAGCTTGCGAGACTGTTGCCACTCGGAAAAATGAGGGTGAAAATTATCGTTTTTCCGAGTTTTTAATTAATATCTCTGATACCTTTTTTTGGAAAAAAATGGACGTCGATCTTTTCCAGGGCCCAGAAAAGAATTGTAGAAAGTTTGGTGATGATAGCTATAATAGTGACTGAATTATTAGAAGAAAAAACAAACAGACTTTCTTCTTTATATATATAGATAGAAAAACATTCGAGTTACAGCAATCTGTCTGCAGAAGGACAAGGAGGCCTTCGTGGAGGACTTTGTAAGAGAAAACTGGTTCATATACGCATTACACACGCGAAAAGCAGGAAAATGTCGAACACAACCAGCTCGTTCGCCCAGATTCGAAACTGGAACGTACAACCAGTGTTTAGCGATTTTACTGCTCGGCCGCTAGTGGGAATAACCAGATTTTTCAACTATTGTTCTGTATATATTGCCTGTATCATTAATTAGTCTTACGTAAAACATATGAGAAACATTTGTCTTATTCGAATTTTTGAGCTGATTATAGAACTTCGAAAAGAGAAAACTTAAATGCATGAACTCAAACTCTAGAAGTATTGTGTAAGGAATATACAATTTATATTTTTCTCCTGTTATAACGCTGCTCAAGTAGCTTGGTCTCTGATTTCCCGTATGTTGCTGAAAAACATACATAAATAACGTACTTCCAGGGCAAAAGTATGACATATCTGCCTTGATTTAAAAAAATTACGTGCATAACAATAAATAAATAAATAATTATTCAAGCATCAAGCTTACAAGCGAGGTTAACTTAGTCTTAAAAGCGATGCCATTAGTTTTATAGATATTTAAAAAGTAGATATACTGGAATCTTCTTTATCTATAATTAAAAACTTAATTTTACAGGGAAAAAATCTGCTATTTATCTACGATTAAAGGCTTAATTTTATAGAAAAAGAAATGAGAAGGATAATTGAAGGTGAAACGATGGTTGAAAATTTCAGAAATGTTTTTCAAAGAGTAACTTTTAAATTAACATTAGAAAAGTAAGGCGTATATGCATACTAACACGTGTATTCGGTTTCAAAATATGTGTGGGCAGCAGTGTATTTCTCCATTCTTTCCACATGCCTTCATGGTGTAACTGGAAGCATACACGAGGTTAGAATCTGAAGGTCCGGAGTTCAGTTCCGGCAAGGGGCATTGCATATTTTTTACTTCTACAGCATCCAAAAAAAAAACTCTAATTAATGTACAGTATACTTATACGACCGAACTTAAAGTATGGTGGACGATAATTCATCACCACCAGGATTTGATGACTGGATCTCGTAATCCCAGTCATCTTTTAAAAGAGGATGTATATAAGGCATTTTCTCCTTTCTTTCCGCATGTGGTGTAAATGGAACCATACTCGACCCGTGTTCGAGAGTTCCAGGGTTTGAGTCCAGGCGAGGGCACTACGCATTTTCAAGTCTCCTGCTTCAAGGAAACCTACTGACTCTACAATCTGCTGTGATTTTAGTCCATATACGCATATAGATACATGATCATGTATATGGAGCTAGCGTAATGGCATACTGGGCAGGAGGCAATTTAGTAGTTCCTTTGGCCTTCGATCCCGCTCCTCAGTTTTCAACGCAGGATGATTTTCGGAAGGGGTGAAGAGATAAAAATGCTCTCCCAAGAGTATCTCAAATATGATCTGGAGGATTAAGGTTAGGCGATTTTGCTCTCCGATACATGCGGCGAATATCCTCACTTTTAACCATTTGAGCCCTGTGTGGAAGAGTGTTGTTGTCCATCAGCTAGAACTCAGGGCCACCCACGTCCTACAAAAGTTGAACCTAGGGCTCTACGATCTCCTTTCCATATCTCCGAGGAAGCAAGGATCGTATCATGTTCCAGGCTCTCTCTCCAGATACCGGTACGCCAAGAATCAGGCAGAAGAATTACACAGGTAAAGGTTATGCTATGCGGCAATAGATGAGTTTCTTATTCCCTGTAACATTAACTTATTAATTATTAAATACTTATAATGATATATATGTATTAAATCATTAACAAATTAATTATTAAA
>KK115682.1:826593-841793 GCA_000611955.2 Stegodyphus mimosarum
TAATTAGCTATTAATAATATTTTTTTCAATGGCTGGGCAAAATGTTACAAAGAATTAAAATCTTATAAACAGAGGTTAGAAACAATAGATCTAAGAAAAAAATATAGAAGGTCATTGCCTAAAGAGTGTTCTTGCCTCCCAGTTTCTCGACTCTTCCGTAAGACCACGAAGGAGCCCCAACATCGGAGTAGGTGGTTCCTGTCCACTTCTCCAAAATCACAAATTGGGCAAATAGAATCTAATGAAATGCCTGTGCGGTGCAGGTGGCCGGCAAGGCAATCTTGTCCTGTAGGCAGACAGAAAGCCGCGACTGCATTGCGTCTTGGCCAAACAGCAATAAAAGAAGGACTTAATCTCCTCCAACTTTTTAAAATCTGAAGATCACTTAAGATGTTAGATATAAATAATTTTTTTGAGAAACAGTTTCATGCTCCAATAAGAAATAGCTGTACTAGGATGTTGTAGTAAGTTGGCACTTCTTTTGGCAAAGAATTCCGCTTGTTCATTACCCCAAAGGCCACAATGGCCAGGCACTCACTGGAGAACGATTTCTTTCCCCTTTAAAGTGAGAGTTCTCAAGAATTCTTGACATTGCAAAATTTCAGGTGTTAATGGTTGTTCAACATAGCTAATTGACTGAAGGGCTGCGTGAGAATCAGTAAAATTGGCTGCTTTTACAAACTTGTAATGGATAGCTAATAATTGCTTTAGGGCTATACGTATGGCTACAACGTCACCGTATCCTGGACGAAGAGTAGGAAGGCTGCATGCCAAAATTGTAGATCACTTAGCTGAAAAGTTTTACCAGAGCATACCACCAGGAGTTGGATCTACATTGCACTCCAATATAATAATATAATGCCGATAATAATATCAAATATATATATTCAACACCACATTTAAAAAATCTGGGTTTAATGCCAGATTCTCATTCAAAGACGACATGTTTTTATTTTATTATTTTTTTTCGACATCAGGTTTTACACAATGTGCATTACTCCTTGCATGCTCTCGTTAGGAAAGATAGAAGAAGCGATAGCACAGGCCCACTGAGCTCCTAGGAAAACTCCTAACACCCCTCCCCCCAATTTTATTGTTTTATTTGTTAGGAGATTCAGCTATGATTATGAAACTGACTTGGGTTATTTCTAGTTTCTTTACCAGTCAGGATCCTCTGGTCATAGTTTAGTACACAAGTGCTACCACACACATACACATACAAACACGTACATTTTACATAATTTTAAAACAAAATTTCTTCCTTTCTCCTTTCTTATTGTAGGATAATATTCAATTATATTTTTGCAAAATTTAAAAGACTTTAACTTGATTATACGAGTTCTTTGTCTTAAATTTCAGTTTAATGTTATAGTTTCATTAATTAATGTGAAAGAGTTTGGAAGTAAAACTTTGACAATTGTACAGTGCCAAAAACCTTTGTCTTAGGAGCAGAGGTTTTTTGATATATTGTACTTAAGCATCCCCCAACCATCAGCAATGATGATTGAGCCAAGAAAGGATAGGCGACTTCAAAATTAACTATTCTAAATTGGTGTTCTCCCCCCTAACTTTATCCTTTCTCCCAAATTCGAGATTTTTCCAAGTTACATAACAACCTAAAATTAACCAATAGCAGTTTAGCTGTACTTATGCACCTACTTGGTATAAATACTGTTCTCAAGCAACTACGTCATTCCTTCCTTTTTACTAACTTCGGCCATGCAAACAACTCTATGCTATGCTCTCCGATGTTCTTTATTAAAGATAACGTAACATATATATATATATATATATAAAATTACTGTAATTGCTTATGATCAAAAAGTATGTTGTCTATAAGGAAATGATTTTGATGTGCCTAAAAATAAAGATTGTGATTCACTGAAATTAGATTCGTCAACGTCTTCTTCCCGCTGTTCCCACTCAGCCATCACGACTGGTGTCGTCTACTCATTTAAAATATCACACACACACACACACACACATATATATATATAGCTATATATATATATATATATATATATATATACGTGCCTATATATGTCTTCTTATTTAAGTGAATATTAAACGAATAGTTTATAAAATGAGAATAGTGTCTAATCTATACGAAAAGTGAATATACGAATAGTTTATAAAATGAGAATAGTGTCTAATCTATACGAATATGCAAATATTTTATTCAGATTTAACATTAAAACCCTTAATTTCTTCAAAGCATTTCTCGCAATGATATTAGAACGCTTTAAATTTAAATAAAATTAAAACACTGCTTAATGTCAACAAAAAACTAGAAAGATTGCTACGAACTTTCACACTAAGTCTGAAGACCTCAAAAAGTTTCAAGCAGATAATTTCTTTCATAACATATTATTCGGTGTAATTTTTTAGCCCAAAAGGGCTAGGTCTATGTACGGGATTTTGAGTCGAATAACTACAAATGAGTCGTTTCACTTTTCATTCGAGTCTGCTTCTATTCGACAAAATGTAAGAATTCAGTTTATCTTTCAAGTCGAATCTATCTGTTGCGGATTAACATACTAAGCTATTTAGAAGCAATAGATGCAGTTCTCTTAAGAATGTTCATTTCTTATTATTGAATCGTATCAATTTAAATAATAAAAATTCATTTGATTCATGAGCTATCTAATTAAAAATATTCAGTATTTTCATTGAATGACATTATATATATTTCAATAATATGTATTTCATATTTTGTGAAACTTTAATTAATTTTTGATTAAATACCCAAAGATAAAGAAAACGAGCAGTGGCAACACCGTACGGAATAAAACATTTTTATCTCCAGAGGGCAAGACTTCGCAATCCTAACGGAAATTCTAAAAATGCGCTGTTATTAAATATTTTGTGATTTTGTTGTTGAATTCATTTTTATGTGGCTTAAATGTGAAGAACGTTATATTTAATAAATAAAGTAACATACAAACTTAATAATAAAAAGACAAACAAAGCGTTTGGTGAGCCATCTGACTAAGAAAACTGACCATTGATATGACGAACTGAGAAAAGACTGAAGAAAAAAATAGAAATATGTATGCACTGCAACTGTAACACTTAACGCTGCATCGGGGATTCTAATGTATGTTGCTATGCTGCTTTTACAATTTTTGCGATTTTGCTGTTGAATTGTATATGGCGTAAGTTCGAAGAAAATTATGCTTAATAATAAAGCTATAAAAAAAGGGAGAGTTAGTAGGAGTGAGTGTAACAGCAGACTGATAAAGTGGAAGCTTAGCGAAAACTGAAAAACCCTTTTGTACAAACCTTTCGGATTATCTTTTAAATAACAGACAGAATTGTAAAGAAAACAGAAGTCACCGCAATGCAAGGAAGGTATCAAGCAAGTGCTAGTTCATCATTAATCATAATTACTGCTGCAATACAAATTCCGGAAACTCATGCCAGAGAGAGGTATCTTGATTTGGAGTGAATTGCTAGTTGAATGGTTTCAATTTCAACTTGGTTACGAAATTTGTTCTTCCTTGGCTATGAAATTGGTGAATTCAAAACCATCACTGGAAGCTGACAAATCAACATGTTATATAAAGCAGCATTCTGGTACAATAAATTATGCAGCAGGCTTTAAATCTCCACAAATTTATCTCAACTCATAAAGCATAAATATATAGCCATTCATTATCTTCTGCATAATTTCAGTATTTTTGGGGGGGGGTTACAAACACGCAATCAATAAAAATACTTTTTTAAACTTTTATTCAATATATTTAATCCTTACAAACATGTAGCTGCGGTTTTTGGAAATTTCTGAATTTTAAGATCCAGCTCCAACTGATAAGAAATCTGGGCCATTCCGAAAATATAACTTCGATACTTGATCATAAACGAGCCAGATCTGAAGCCATGATGAGCAGCAAGGCGTACTTTCCGGCAACCCTGTTGCGCAGCTTTTGTTTGCTGAAGGAAAGTAAACGTTTCTGTGGGAAATGATGCGGCAGAAAATCACGAATATCAAAGTAACATCCTCCTCGAACAGATAGAAAAAGCTTATTAACTCTTTACTGCTTCGGATGATTCCTTTGAATGTTTGCGTGCCGTGTTACAAGATACCCCATTACAAAGAAAGGCATTAATTAGCTCTAGGCTGATGGGATATACGTAGCTGTATATTTAGTCCTACTGAATCATTCTATTAGACAACATACAAATGTGAAATAATCAGTTTCCAAATTTCATGCAAACTAAATTCAAAAACATTTGTTTGTTAGCCCAGAAAGGACGTTAGTCTCGAATGGAATACTTGTCCAGAAATTGTTTAATGCGTCAAAACACTTTAAATGTGTTGTACCACTTTTTAAATTGTTGCCACCAAATATTATTTCTCTGTGTTACATTAAAAAAATTAAATATCGAAGAATTTTCCCGAATGTATGCGCATCTAACTACATCCAAAGTTATGGCGAGAAATTACACATATTTAAATATTTTGTGATTTTGTTGATGAATGGAATTTTGTGCGGCGTACGTGAGAAGAAAGGGATATTTTATAAATGCAGTTAACATGCAGAAAGCTAATATTAAAAAGAGAAAAAGGAAGTTTTGTAAGCTATCTTAGTAACACAACTGAGCATGAATATGATGAAATGAGATAAGACTGACAGAAATAGAAAACATATACCAAAACTGAACAGCGTATCGGGTATTCTAAACATATGCTGCTTTTAAAAATTTTGGAATTTTTCTTTTGAACTCTATGTGGCATAAGTGCGAAGATGTTTAATAATAAAGTTAAAAAGACAAAAAATAATTGAAAAAAAGGTTTAGTAGCAGTTGAATGCAAAAACAAGCTTGTAGACTTCGAACTGCAAAAACTTGTAGACTTCGAACTGCAAAAACAAACTTGTAGACCGCTAAAATCTGAACCATTTAAGATTTTATTTTTAGCCCAAACGGGCGTTATCGCAGAAGGGCTATTAATCTAGAAACGCATATTGCTTCGGTTCATTATAAATGTCCGTTTCACTTTAAAACTGTTGCTACTAAATGTTATCGCCCTGTATTATAGTTAAAGAAATCAGATAATGAAGAATGTGCATGAATGTTTGTATTTTTCTCGCATTGTGAAAAAACAACGGTATCTACAGCCATCCAATTTTGATCAACGTATCCTCCATCCCAATATGAGCGCCTGGAAGACCGAATTTGGAATTTGTTTTTATTGTCAATTCAAATTTTCTAAAACTTTAATGAATTTTTGATTAAAAACTGAACGATTCCAAAGCTAGCAATGGCAACACTGTACGGTAAAAACGAAACGTAATTATCTCCAGCGCGCAAGACTGTCTGTCGGAAATTATAAAGATATGCTGTTTTAAATAGTTGTAGCCCAAAGACACACTAACCCAAATGTTCAAGAAACGTGTGTGTAAATGAGAAATGCGTCTCTGTGGGTGTAATGTAAAATCTTAAAGCTTTCAGATATTTTTTCTTTAAATATTCTGAATTCTTCTTGTTGATCGTAATTCCAGCGCATATATAGAATTTAACATGTATGTGAAGATTGAAGAAGTATATTAAACTCGGGGAAAATTTTACTACAGTGTTCAACTGGATTGACGAATTATATTTTTAATATTTTCTTCTTACATCTTTTTAAAATTTTTTCTCCTCATTATTAGACCAAATTCGTTCATGTTTCCCATTCAAGCTCTTATTCATTTCACTTTACAGATTAAACTTTTTTTTAAAAAAATTAATGAAGAAGAAAGAGCTTTTTAAATAAGCTATGAAACTATTAGATTTTTCATCGATTGTACTTGTACCGCAACAACAAGCATAAAAACCAATAGTAGTATAGATTACTTAAAAATCGTGTGAACACTTTCACTGCCTTCTTACAAAGATAAGAACTGTTAATAAATCATACCCATCCTATCTTAAAAGGGAGAAAAAACGTAGGTCCTTCTCCATCACACTTCATGGGATCAATGCTCCAATGCTAACTGAAGCGATATTTAGTTGAAATGGGTATCGTTATTCCTAAATGTCACTCTGTAAGTCTTTGTCTCCTAGGGATATCTGAAAATCCTTATTTACTTTCAACCTTGGCCGAGTGACACACTGGAATACTCTATAACCCAGAACTGTGTAGAAGTTACCGCCATCATTCTAAAACAAGCGATGAACACATGCATTACATCACTATGAGGACATTTATTAGTTGCATAACTCGAACGTTCGTAAAACGCTTGCAGATACAACGCAACAAATTTCCCGAACATCTCGTCGCACGCAACGTTTGGAGGAATCTTTACGTCTAAGAATTTTACGCAGTCAGCTCCCGTGACCCTTTCTTTTTCTTCTGATTGGTTAACTTAGATGAAACAAAGCTTCGAAATACACCTTTTCCTAGATTATCGTAATGCATTTTAGATAAAATTCTGTCCTTCAAACTTTTTCTTAAAGAACTTGCTTGTAGGAAAAGTTGCTTATAGCGTAGCATTTGGTTGTTTGGTTTTAGTGTTAGTAAGTGATATAATCTAGAAGGAAATGAATTTTACTTCCTTTCCTACTTCTAACCTTTTCTACTTCTAACCAACTATTGAATTCTTTTCTACCGTCTATGGATACTTCTCATTATTATTATTTGATCAAGAATTTCAACTTTAGATAGATTTTTAATAATAGTAAGCGATCTTGAAAAGAAAAATTTCAACAATCTTTTTGTTTAAATTTACTTCTTTCAGACCAACACGATTTGAGCAAACAAAATCAAGTCATTTCTGAACTGTACTATTTTTGCTCTTGAAAGAATGATCAAATACTGATTCATTCTTTAAAGTACTTTCCTAAAACCATAATGCTTCGGTCTCTTAATTTCCAATAAATCCTTTCAGTTTCTCCCATCTAATCATTTAACGTGCAAAATCTTTTCACCCACAACTGCGTCCGTAAAGACAATTTCATTACCTGACACATGTTTGTGAAGTAACTGCGTATTATGGAAGTTCTCCTGGGCGTGGCCGTAGACCCCGTCCCCCCTTGGGGGAAGGAGGATCTAGGATGACCAGTCCCTGATATCAGAGCACGCCCAGCACCTGTCTCACGGATCACCATGATGGACTGCGGCTTGTCGTCGACCTGCTCATATCACAGGAGATAACAATCAAGGATTGCTGGGTTACTAAGTTTCGAAGCTTGGAGTCTTTCTCTATATTATATATTTGTAATAAGAAAATCCTTAGGAAAATCTTAAAATAATATGAAAATTAATTCAGTGGACTATGTCTGAAATGTTATTAATTGTTCATTCCACATATCAAGCTGGTAATTTAAAATATATTGTAAAATTAAAGTCATCATGACTCCTGTTCTATACGTACCGTGCGAGAAAAAAAAGGGGGAGGACAGTTCCATATTTTCCGTTCTACTGGGCCGATTGACGAAATTCGACTTGCGTTTTTGATGTCTCGAAAGCGCAACTTAAGGATATGTATCAGATTTATATATAACATTGTTCTAATATAGGTACTCTGACACAAAATCGGACTTTTCCTGAAATGACATGCCAATTTTTTTTCCATATTTCCATTCTACGATTCAAATTATGCCGAACAGCCAAGTTTTGTAAAAATCGCATGAGTAGCTTTTAAAAAATTAGCTCTCAAAATTTTAGCTCCTCAATGTTAATTGAATTTGATATATATTGACTAATATCTCTTTTCTTATTAAACTTATTTGATTCTTCTTTTCAGGTGTCGAAATTTAGGTTCATTCCAAAAAAATCGCTCATTTTTTATGATTTATTTTTTTAATTTGTAGAATTATAACCTATAAAATTTTTAACATCGTCTTAAAGTAGATGTATTTCTATGCTCTCCTGCAAAAAATTAAAGTTTTTTACTCGAAATTTTCTAAGATATACGTGAATTTACATATTAGCACGTTTTGAAATTTGCCATATTTGTTATAAGCGATAATAACGCCAAATGTGGTTTACGCACTTAGTTAAAATTATTTGAAAGTACGAGGTTGATATTTTTTTCCCTTCGTCTGCTATGTAAAAAAAAAAGGAAAGGGAAATTTGTTGCTATAAATTAAGAAGTTCGCCGAGTGAATTATTCTGGGCGCAAACTGAAAGTAAATCCTCCAAAATAAATTTTTGAATTTTTTCGTAAATTTCCCACCAAATTTTACAAAATTACTTAGGCATAATTCGAGTCGTAGCATCGAAATATGGAAAAAAATTCAGAATACCTATGTCAGAACAATGCTATATATAAATCTAATATATATCCTAAATCGCGCTTTTGAGACGAGAAATGCAATTTGAATTTTGTCAATCGGCCCAGTAGAACAAGAGATATAGAGTTGTCCCATTGTCTCCCCACCTTTTTTTTTTCGTATTGTACATATATAAGGAATTATCGAATACTCCCTTGCGTGTTTTTCTGAGGTGAGTTACAGCACGTCTAGCTAGCATCTAGAATTCGAACCCGAAACAGCTCATAGCTGATTTCCCATATCTCCAGCTTTGAAAAAAAATCCAAGTCTCTTACACTGGCACACATCTAAAATATTGTTACGTGCGTACGGGTTCGTTATATATTGAATGCACAAGTCGTTAAAAAGTTAACAAAAATTTATTCTTTCCACAAGAAATGAATTAAAATGTTGAAATATTTCTTCACAGATCTTCGCACAATATCACAATATCTCAAACGTTTAGCAAAAACTCAGTTCAAAACAGATAAAATAGTTCTATCTCACAGCGAAATCGCTCAATCAATACAGCATTAAGTAAACAAACAGCAGTTCGCTTTTTACAGCTACAAGTATAACAGCAACAACAACAACTAACTAACTGAGATGAGGTGTTTCACCTCGGCTTTTATAAGCTTTTTAATTATCAGTAGAACAATCACGATTTTTCTAGATTTTTCTGGATGGCAACAGTAATTACGAGATATTTATTTATTAAGCATTAAATGCACGCGCTCTTTTATTTTTATTGCTTTTTTTTTTTTGGCGTAGCTTTCTCTTCAAAAATCGTCTGCGTTGCTAAGGCAACATGAAGCAAATCTAATTACAATTCTAAATAAATAGCCAAATAAATGTGAAATTCGTAACATTGCCCCCTTCCCAAGGACTGCACGTCCCGGGCAGTACAATCCCTGGACAGGAAGCCAAACTTACAACTAAAGCCTCAGTGCTATAATAAACATTACTTTATAATAACAAAATAAACAATAATTCCAATAAGTTACTTTCAGCAAATTAAATTCTATCCAACGCTAAATACAATTCAAATACTATCAAATACTAAGTACAAATACTATCAAATACAAATGCTGTTAAATACAGATACTTATCAAATACTAATACTTAACAAATACAGATACTTATCAAGTACTAATACTTAGCAAATACAGATACTTATCAAATACTAATACTTAACAAATACAAATCAAATACTAAATACAAATAGGACCATGGTCTTATACTATGTACATTACTATTTACAATTATATACACTGCGTACTATGGCCATATAATGAACTAACCTGTCGTAATGAACGACTTTAGGTTTAGAGTTCGATGACTTACGGATCCGAACCACGACGTCGTTCAGCCTGTTTAGGACTGTGTAAGGACCATCCCAAGGTGATTGTAGTTTCGGAGAAAGTCTATTCCGTCGAGTCGGACTCCATAACCGCACCTTGTCTCCTTCGTTGAAACGATGGCCAGTAGCTCTCGTGTCGTAACGGGTCTTCATCTTGTTCGTCGCCAAGCTGACTCGCTTTCGTGCAGAACGGTGCTTCACTTCAAACCGGGCCTGGACATCTTGGATGTATTCCTCAGGCGATGAAGGCGCATCTGCAAGGCGGTCAGATAAGAAATCACAAGGCAGACGAAGATCACGACCGATGAGCATCTGGGCTGGAGAATTGCTGGTAGTCTCGGGTTTCTCTTCGATCTCAGTATGATTTCGGCAACTTTCTGAGCAGGGTCTTTCAGACGACACGTCGGCGTTTCGTGGTGAAGATCCTTTCTGAGGATCGATAGTCATGGCCTCAAACGCTGAAAACAGTTTGTTGTTTTTGAAGTCTAAGGAAAAATTATATTTCCTTAAAAAGTCCAATCCTAGTATGCAGGGGTCTGTAATATCCGCCACATATGCTGTGTGATGGTAGGTGGCACTTCCAAAGGTGATGTTCACATTTAACTTTCCTTCTACATCAATTTTCTCGCCGGACGCAGTCTGGAGAGTAACACAGGATGGCGTCCAAATCAGTTTTTCCTTAAATTTTTGAGCTAAATCCTTCCGAATTATGGTAACATTAGCTCCTGTATCAATGATCATACTGCAAGGAACTCCGTCGATATGCCCATTAATGGATAGTCCATTACTCTTGCCACACACTGCAGAAATCTTGAGCGCTTTAAAACGGGGTTGTTCACTATCGCTCAAACTCTGCTCCGCGATATGATCATTAATTTGCTTCTTGCGTCGTTGCTGGGAAATGATCTTACTTTCCGTGCTCTGGGGTGTTCTGCAGTTCCTTCGTAGGTGGCCTTCAGCTCCGCAGTTCCAGCATTTTGGTTCTTTGTCATTACTTTTCCATCTCATGGCATTTAATTTTCTGTTTATATCGTCCGTCTTATTTTCCGAGCTCTTGAATATTCGGCAGTTCCTTCGCATGTGCCCTAAAGTACCGCAGTTCCAGCACTTTACTGTCGGTTTCTTATCACCAATATTCCGCTGCAAGGCATTCACTTGTCTTGTTAAATCATCTAAACGAGCCATCAACTGATCCACTGGCTCGTGGACTCGCACAGCTCTGAGTGGGTGGTGACCTTTACGAGTTGCTTGCTGAGCTACTTCGAACTTCATGGCGTACACTAGAGCGCTTTTTATATCCTTCACATCTGCCATTCGCAGTGCTTGCTGTATTTCAGGATCCCGGATGCCGTCGATGAAGTATTGCAGGGACAGGATTTCTCTTGTTTCTGTCGGGCACTCCGAAAAGGCGAGGTGGGACAGCCTTTCAACATCCGTGGCGAGCTCCTGGAGTGTTTCCGTAGGCTTCTGTTGACGGGATTTTAACTGAAGCCTGCTGTAATCTTTTAAACACTTCTCTCCAAAACGCAGCTCTAAAGCACCGGACAGAGCTTCGAAATCTAGCCTTTTGTTTTCGGGAAGAGTTTGAAGGATGTCCGCTGCGTCTGCTCTCAGAGAAGCCGCAAGGTGACAGGCCTTAGCTTGGGAATCCCATCCATTTGCTTCCGCAACTATAGAAAATTGTGTCTTATACACTTGCCAGGAGGTCTTCCCATCATATGTCGATAGCTTCAGAGAGGGATGCGCAGACATGGCAAGAAATTTAACAGTATCCGAATTGCTTAATGCCGTCGCTACGAATTTCTTTAAAGTATCAACTTCTTTCGCAACCGCAGAAACCTTGTCATCAATTTGTTGTTCGATTTGGTGTTGGACGGCAGAGACTCTTCCTTCGATTCGTTGCTCCACCGCAGAAACTCTTCCTTCTATTTGTTCAACTTTATTTTCAACAGCGTCAATTCTGCCTTCCATGGCCTCGAATTTATTTTATCTTCAATTTCTCCAACTCTGTTTTCAACCGTGTCAATTCTGTTTTCTATACCTTCAAATTTGTTTTCTATTATGCAGGTGATTTCCCTTTTTATTTCCTCTTGACCAACTTTCATTTCTGCCTTAAATGCCTTCATTTCTTCCTTAACAGATTTCTCCATCTTTTCTTGAACAGCATTCATTTCATCTTTAACAGATGCTTGACCAGCTTTCATCTTTTCTTGACAAGCTTCCATCTCTTCTTTAACGGATTTTATCTCTTTTTTAACAGAATCTTTCATCTCATCTTTAAATGCAGCAAAGGCTGCCATAAATTGCCTTAATTGTTCTTCCATTGCTCTAGTTAATGGCATTCAAAATACCCCACTCCTGACACCAAAAATTGTTACGTGCGTACGGGTTCGTTATATATTGAATGCACAAGTCGTAAAAAGTTAACAAAAATTTATTCTTTCCACAAGAAATAAATTAAAATGCTGAAATATTTCTTCAGAAATCTTCACACAATATCACAATATCTCAAACGTTTAGCAAAAACTCAGTTCGAAACAGATAAAAAAGTCTATCTCACAGCGAAATCGCTACAATCAATACAGCATTAAGTAAACAAACAGCAGTTCGTTTTTTTACAGCTACAAGTATAACAGCAACAACAACAACTAACTAACTGAGATGAGGTGTTTCACCTCGGCTTTTATAAGCTTTTTAATTATCAGTAGAACAATCACGATTTTTCTAGATTTTTCTGGATGGCAACAGTAATTACGAGATATTTATTTATTAAGCATTAAATGCACGCGCTCTTTTATTTTTATTGTTATTTTTTTTTTTTAGACGTAGCTTTCTCTTCAAAAATCGTCTGCGTTGCTAAGGCAACATGATGAAAATCTACTTACAGTTCTAAATAAATAGCCAAATAAATGTGAAATTCGTAACAATATAGTGAAGCAAAATTCATCACTACCTATGTTCCGCCAAATGCATCTCGTCGTCTCTTAAATTGTCCTTTATGAGGGGGAAAATATATGGATTTATTACCTGCCTCTATGCGTGCCTTCATGTTTACACCTGGCTAATCCTGATTTGAATTTCTGTAAGGGCATAGCTTATTTTTCATATCTGAGCTTAGAAAAGCCTTAATTTAGGCTGTACATATTTACTTATCTAGCTCTTCGATGGCTAGAATATTTACTTGAAGAGTTAACTCAGGTCCTCTTCTTGGTAAGCAAATTACAAAAATCTGTATATTCAAATTCCATGAATCATAGAAAGGATTCGAGATTCGAAAACTGAAATCTTAGCCTTTCAAATTTTCCCATTCTAACTTCAAAAAAGTTTTTTAACTTTTAAGTTGAAAGATTAATTTTACGAATATTTAGTAGAAACATTCAGTTAACGAAAACGTAATTGTCTGTATTTCGTTGAATCTAAATTACCAACATTATTTCATGGCAACCCTGAGTGCCACATTCTTAGTTATCTGGAGAGAATTTAGCGTCCATGTCCAGTGTTTGTCTATTGAAATAATTCCCTTCTGTCTATATTAGCTTTGATTTAAAATGTTTCTTTCAGGCCTTCTAAAATTAATGTTTTTGAAAGCAAATTTTGGAATCTTACGGTAGTGGAGCATTCATCAAATAAAGCAAAGCTGATGGAATTAAAGACATTTGCATCCGTTAAAAGTGCGACTATCTTTATAGAGTCATTAGTTTTTTTTATTTTTTTATTGTTGTTGCTGGAGCCGTGAAAAATATACAATAAATTTGCCGGGACTCGAACCCCGGGCTTTTCAAATACGCGTCGAGTGCGCTTCCAATTACACCACGATGGCATACGGAAAGGAGAGCGAAAATGCCTTATATATTCCCCCTTTTAAAGGGAGACTGGGGATTAGAACCAAATTCGGGTGGCGTCGAATTACCGTCCACCACCTTTTAGTTCGAGTGCCATTGTAGAATCATTAGATATTTCTGTTGTTGGAGGCCTGAAAATTTTGCAATGTCCTTGCTGGGACTCAAACTCTGTAGCTCTCGAATACGAGCCGTGTATGTTTCCAATTACATCACAAAGGCATAGGAAAGGAGGGAGAAAATATCTAGTGTCTTTAAAGTTTCAGGAAGTAAAAATGCTATTGGTAAAAAATAAACTTTACATTTTACTATTTTAAAATTGCGATGCTAGCTTTGAAAGCGCATGAATAAAAAATAAAAAAGTGAATAAAACACCACTTGAAGAAAATACCTCTGTGCGAACACAAATAAAAAAGAAACTATATTTCACTACAGTTTTCCATTGCTGAGTTGCAAGTTTACTGAAATTTACTTTTAATGTTTCGGTGAAAGCATTAATGCCTCATGTGGAAGTTGAAGTACTTAGTCGAAAGATGATATTAGAAACAAATTTTTCCCTGTTTTCGACAGGGATGAGAATCATGTGATTGCTGATCGAGAATCATTGGAATTGCAATGACATCACGATATTATTAGGCATGAAAAATGCGGAATCTTCTAAGAAATATAAACTAGGTAAATAGTCAGAACAATATATCATTCCTCATTACACCCACCAATTCCCTGTACCAACAACACTTTTATTAATCTTGACTGAGATCCAACATAGTTGTAATGTGATATTTTCATTACTAATATCTGATATTTTTATTACAGTTTTAATATTTCGTAATTAATGGCACCCATTATTTGTGAAATATTAAAATTCATCCTGTGATAGATTACTTTGAAACAAACGTATAAACGAAGTTGTCATAAACTGTATTAGTCACGAATTACGATTCTGAAACGTAATAATTTAATTAATACCTTGAATTTTTACAAGAAATTCCTTCAATCTTTCAAACGACAATTAATTCACAATTAATGTTTTAATATAAATATACGTACTTAATATAATTATTATGCACGTGCACAGAACAGCTCTCGTAGTTCACTACAGACGTTATGCTTGAAATTAAAAGTGATCTTAAATTTGAATAATTAGCTATAATAAAATTCAAACTCTTCTTCAAACTATACCAAAAACCAATTAAGAATGTACTCTTAAAAAATTTAATTGTTCGAACCTTCTTTGCATTTAGCGTATCACTTTCCCGGGTATTCCTTTAATTTCCTTCATTATGATTAAAAATTTGCTTTAATTATATTGAAGAGAGGAACCCTTTGAGACAAATTTAATACATTCCCCTTTTTTTGCATTTTAGATTTTTTAACACTCTTCACTTTTTCTGCCTTTGCAAAAATTGATTTAAAGTTTTCCTAGGTTTTATAGCTTCTCATTTAGCTCCGCGGTAATTAGCGAATTTTTTAGTTTTCCCTCTCAAAGAGAAAATAATGTCGTCGCTTGGTGGTTTTCTTCCTCTCTAAGGCAATTAAATTCCCTTTCGTTCGCCATAATGTTTTCTCGGACTGTGATTAATATGCACCAAAAACTTAAATGTTTTTCACTTCCACGCCAAGTGCCCATTTTTTTACCCCTCTTGGCGATTCGCCCGGCGCCATTGAGCCTCTGAACCACAGAGGACGGCGATGGGGAGAACAAGAAAAATTAAAATAAAAAAGCGGGTCTAAAAATTATCAACATAGACAAACTTAATAGG
>KK115682.1:841832-879614 GCA_000611955.2 Stegodyphus mimosarum
CGCCTACGCTGGTATCTCGGGAATAGCATGGACTTTTGTTTCATTTTTTAAAGATTTTTTCCCCCCAAAAAAGAAAAGTTTGTCGCGAGTGAAAATTGTCTCATTTTTCGAGAAGAGAAAGTTGAGGAAAAAATATGGCAAAAATAATGAAAAGGAAGCGCAAAAAGTTATGTTCCGCAGCAAAGATAAAAAGTCGTCCCGTGGGCCTTTTTTAAAGGCGTGCAACCTTTCTTCCAACGTATGCAGATCAGGCTGGAGGTTAACTTTAATCAAGTTATTAAGTGGAGCGGTAGCGTATTGAGGAATATAAATTTATGACTCCCACAAGTCGCGTACGCCTGGTGCCTGGCTCATTACAAAAACCCCTTTTTTGGGGAAAAGGTTGGAGATAAAAAAGAGCGGGAACGTGTCTAACCCCTTTCCTCACCCTCGGCGAAGACCCGTCATTAGCATGAGGACAAGCTCCATTCTCTTGATGAGACGCCATTTTGTTTCACAAACTTTAAAAGCAGGCTACAGATTTGGCTGCAGATCGCTCAGAATTGGCGAATATGAAAATGAAAAAAATGAGTTCCTTTTATTATCTGAAATGAGTTCCTTTTATTATCTGAAGTATTAAGAGGGCAGCTATTTAATATAATTCTCCCCCTCCCCTAAAGTAACCATTTGGACGAAAAGAAAAGAGAAGTAAATATATCAAGCTAAAGCGTGAGCTGTATTTCATTCATGCATCTTTCTCGTAATATATTCGTAGTATATATTATTTAAAACAATGCTTCCCAAACTTTTTAACCATAAATATACATATGAGAGTTTTCGTGCGTTTTTCCATTTGTAACTCAAATAAAAATCAGTTTTCCTCCATGAAATCCTCCATGAAGGCATCTTTCCCTTTAGGCAAATTTGTCTTCTCCCCCCCCTTTTTTCATAATTAAAAATATTCTTAAGCACACTTTTTCTTTCTGAAGGGGAAAAAAGAAAAAGAAAAAAAAAATTATACCTCAAGAATACAAATTACATCCTAACACTTCAGAACAGATTTTACCGTTAAGCAGTCTTAAAAAATTAAAAATATGTTTAAAAACTTTTTAAATATAAAAATTTTAAAACTTATAAATCTGTTATGTGGCATAAACAAATACCTAAGTTGTTTCCTGATTATAACAAAGTTGCTATTACAAAGTTGCTATTACAAGATGTTTTTAAAAGCTATCAACAAAACACACTACAAATTAAAAGCATTTTATTTTATATAAATAAGATACATTATGAAAAATGGAAAATAAAGATCTAAATTATTTACAAGTGCGTTTATTCCTTTAAATGACTCACTTTATTAATCATTTTAAACAAGAGAATGGATCTTAAATATAAATTAAACATCTTATGCTTTTCTGAATAGCAAAGCTTTGAGAATTGGTTATGTACAAGAAAGCAAGAAATATAAATTAAAGTGTTTACATTTCATGTGTCGGTAATTTTTAAATCCATCGGTAATGTGAATTAAAATGTGTCGGTAACTTTTAAATCCCTTAGTTCATTAACCAATAACGGACCGATTAAACGTACGAGATAATCTAAGAACTGATATCATTGCAAAGGTTACAGACGGGGACAAATATGTCGCGAAGCAATCGAAACCAAAGCAAGGGGTTGCGTGTTTCCTGGTGCAAAACGCCGGGGGAGAAAAGAAAGCAAGGAGAAAACAGCATTAGGAAATCGTGGTATAAAACATCATGGCTGAAAATAAAGCGGGTAAAAAACTTAACAGTTTTAAAACATATATCATCATATAAAATATCATGGTAAAAAATACGCCTACAAATAATAACACGATAATAACATTGCAGACATCTGTTTTCATCTTTAAACATTTTAAATGCATGTTCTCCTAATGATTTGTGAGCGAAAGGAGGAATGAAAAATATATTTATCTCAATATTTTTAATTTTTAAATTAGCTAATAAATTTTTAAAGAAAAAGCAAAAACGAAACTTAAAAAATTCAAAAAAAGAAAACGAATAAAAAAACTAATGCTATGTACAGCGGTTAATAGGATTAAACATATATAAGTTAACTATTTAAAGCCATTATTAAAATCTTTTTTATGAAGTTGGATTAGTAGTAATTATTTCACAAAGTTCGATTGCCAGTGTGAATACGCGTTCAAGATTTTTAAAGTCTGAAAGCACATATCTGCGATGTTATCATGCATCAAGCGATGATTTGCTAAGTGCTTTATTTTTTGCTACGACATTTTCCACTATGACGTTTTAAAACTTTTTTGATGTTTTTGTTGTTTTCGGCAGATACCTCTTTAAAACTGAATATATTTCAGCAAATTTTGGTTTAATTATATCTTGTAAAATGCATATTTTGTTTTGTTTCTTTAGTCATAAGTACGCTTATTGAAATTATCTTGTTTGAATGCAAGAAGCTACAAGTTTTGAAATATGTACACTTAATATACTAAGGAAACTCTTTTCATGCTTATTGCTGAAACTAATAATTATTTGTCGTAAATCATGTAATAAATTTAAATAAAATTTAAATATCATGATTTTGATACATTTTTCTCGGTGCTGTATGTATGCGCGTAAAAGTATAATAAAAGAAAGAAGGAACACTTATTCAAGAGTATATTTAAAAAAATGCTTTAAAAAGAAAATCATTACAAGTATACATATAAAATGCGAATATCTGTCTGCTATTCTAAAATATTTAAGGTATTTCTTTCAATTTTAATGCTGAAGCTGGAGAACTGCATATAAAAATAATCACAATCCTCGTTTCGTGACATCGAATCTGTCTCGTTGCAATTGTAACCCTAAAACTATTTATCGCATATAGATGAAATTCAAACGTGTTTATGTTCCTCAACTCGAGTTTTATCTTCCTTTCGATTTTTCTAGATGAATCCGCCCATACTACTGTTGTTTATGCAGTGTTTAAACTGCACTGGAATCTACTGGAGCTAGACTGTGGTACTTTTTAGATTCTAAGAAAATCCATAATTTTAGTAAGATAGCATCGGAGCACTCAATAAGAGAGCTCTTGCACTTCTGTTAAAGAAACTACTACCTTAATTTTAGCAGAAAGATTCTTCTCCGGATTCTTTTGATCTCCTAATATTTTATTTTAATAATACGTAAGACGGGGTAATCAAACTGATACTTCGAAACTTCTGCTTCTCTTGGGAAACAAATGCGTGGATGGCTATTAAGACGATTAAGACAAAAGCACCCATTTACATATCAAAATCTGAGCTTCCAGGAAGTACAACAAATTTACAACAGCTTGTTTATAAGAGAGTAAATGTTTCGTGGTCACTCTCCTTGTGCTGCCGCATTTACCAGTTTAGTATCCGCGATCTCATTTACAAATGATTTACAACAGGATGGAAAAAGGAAACCATCATTTATATTCCTAAACGTATGCCAAGTGACAAGGAGCCAACATAATGGGTTTAAGAAAAACGATTCACCACGTCCGAAGCTAGTGACTTCCTATTCAGCTTAAGGATCAACTCTCGGAATTGGAGAACGTTTTTCTGTCACACATGCTGCCTGATAGTTATAATTACAATTACATTTACAAAGAATTATGGTTCAGAATGTGTTTGTGTATTCTATCTGTTTTCGTATTCACATTTCTCAGTTAACAATTTCTTGCCATAGTCTTGAATTGTTCCCAGCATTTTTCAAGACACATTTAGACACTTTAACCGTTTTACACTTTTTTTTTTCATTAAAGGGCTAGAAAAGGAAGGATTTGTAGGCTACCATACTTTGAAATCCATTAAATGAAACGAAAAATCAGCAGAAGTCCACTGGAGTCTGGTTCCGGTACTTTCTAGTTTTTGAGTGAAAATGTAATTCTAGCCTGTTACCCAAATGGTTCCGGTATTTTATTTTATTGTTTATTAATTAATTTACTAATCTTATGTATTTGTTTACATTTTACTTATTTTAATCATTATTAACTTAATATTTTAATTATTTATTTTGTTCATATATCTTGACGGCCATTCACACGGCTCTGGAATTTCTAATTATTCAAATTAAACCATATGATAACGCATTACACTTATAAATCATTTAACTTGAAAAGAACGGAAAATCAGTTGGCTATTTTCTGATTTTCTTTCATCATATTAGCACTTTGTTACGTCATCATTAAAAATCTACCAGATTAATTAAAAAGAAGCTGGACAAGGTAAAGTAAATACTGAAATACTTACGGAATAAAATCTATGCTCTGTAATATGAGAAGAAGCATATTTCTACTCGTGCTCCTTGAATTATTACTAGAATACTGAATCTATATCTATAGTATTAAAATCTGTGCGAATCTGTCTGTTTGTTTGTTTGCTTCTTTGCAACATCATCACCTCAGGAATGGCTGGGATTTGAGTTTCGAGAGAGGTACTTCCGGATTCCAAAAATTCGTGTCGAGCCATTTCGACCATTCTCATCTTCGTACTACTTTAATTAACCGAGATATTAATTAAAAACTCTAAAAACGCTAGTTTTCGCACTCATTTATTCGAGTGGCAACAGTCTCGCACGCTGAATCTGCTTTGTTTCGAAACGTGTTGCTACTGCTGGCTTTCAAATCGTAAAATTTCTTAATGAAAAATTTACAAAATACGAAATAAAAATAGCATTGCGAAACATTAAATATGCTATTATTACATAAGGTCAAGTTCTGACGTAGAGGAAAGACGCAGTTGCATTTGACATCATTCTATGTCAAAAATGTTTCGTTAATGGCAGCATCTTAAATAAATAGCTGCTGTTGACAATTTTTTTTTTGCTTCAGATTAGGATAATTGACACGAAATGTTATTGCCCGTTAATTCCTTTGTCAATATTGAGAAAAAATTGTTGTATTACGTTAAATTTAAATCATGACGTCATACGTTTGCGTATTAACAAGAACTGTCAAAAGTTTTTGTTCCCTGGTTTGGCAACAAAAAATTCTTTACGAATTGGTTGCTGCTTGGAAAGAATGAACTGGCTTTATTCATCCTAACTTATTTTACATATGCAAATGTAAGTTTGTTTGTTACGCTTTCACGCCTTAATTACTTAACCGATCATCATGAAATTTTCAAGAAATATTTTTGATATATTAGAAAAGGTTATAGGCTATAAAATGTAACTTATCTGTTGAAACTTAAACTATATAATAGGTTTTATAGCTTAAAATGATTGTCGTTGTGTAAACATTAAATGTTGAAAGTTTCATAGCGATAAGTTAAACAATGTAAAAGTTTGTCTGCGCGCGCAGGCGCGTGGCTTAAATCACGCAAATATTTTTAACTATTTCTGATATATCAAAAATATTTCTTGAAAATTTCATGACGATCGGTTAAGTAATTACGGCGTGAAAAAGTAACATTTATTAATTAAGCGTTTATTAATTTTCATTCGTTTAATTTAATTTATTATTTAAAATCCTTCAAGACTTCCGGCTTTTGGTCCTTCTTCCACAAACATTTTTCAGTCATTAGAAATACACGTAGCAGTTTTACTGGATTTCGTGGCGATACACGTATTTTTAAAATTAACGAGGAGTTTGAAACTTATTTAAGGACAGTTTAATTTTTTACAGTTTTTTTTTCTTTTTCGAAATGCCTTGCAAACGTAAATCTAACATATCTACTAACTCATCTCGGGCCCGGGCACAGAAATTGCTCGATCTCAAGAATCTTCCGTACATGCACAATTAAGAAGACAAAAACAAGAAAGGCGACAATCTGTTCTGAGAACTGATGAAACAACTTCTCAAAGGCAAGAAAGATTAGAGGCCCAAACATCTCGTCAAGCTTCTCTGAGAGCAGCTCAAACGCCTCTCCGCACACAACTGCGCTTGTCAGAACAACTTCAACGACAAGCTGCTTTGAGAGCTGCTGGAACGCCTCTTCAAACACAAATTTGTTTAGAAGAACAAGCTGAATGCCAAGCTGCTTTCAGAGCTATTGAAATGCCTCTTCAAACACAGATTCGCTTGGAAGAACAAGCTCAACAACAGGCAGTTAATAGAGTGAGAGATACTGCAGAACAGTTGCAAGCGAGACGAATCGTTCACGCAGAAATGCAAACCGAACACCGGCGAAATTTCATGCATAACAATTGGTCAATATTTAATGATTCTGGACTTCAATATGATCCTTCAATTAATTACCATAATCATCCATTAATTGTTATCGGTTTGATGATTAAAAAATGCCAGTTTTGTGATGTTTGAAAATGGAAAGATGAAACTGCAGGAATGTGCTGTTCTAATGATAAAGTTTCGCTTTTTTTATTTGGTGAACTAAAACAGCCGCTGAAAACTCTATATGATATAGATGAATCAAAGCGTTTTTAAATAAAATCAGAAA
Source organism: Stegodyphus mimosarum (assembly GCA_000611955.2). Classification (NCBI taxonomy): domain Eukaryota; kingdom Metazoa; phylum Arthropoda; class Arachnida; order Araneae; family Eresidae; genus Stegodyphus; species Stegodyphus mimosarum. The sequence goes on from KK115682.1 coordinate 848,221, forward strand.
GCACAACTCTTGCTTCCAAATGACATCTTTTGAAGTAGACAAAGAGATAAGAATGCTCGGGTTTTCACCAACTTTACCGTACAAGGCCAGATATATCATCGAATTGGTTCACTTTTTCCAACAGGTACCGCATAAATTTTTGCAAGTTTATTTTATGGGTCAAGAAGAAAATGAAGTATGCCATCGTTGTCGATGAAGTCGAGAGAGATATAGTATTGAAAATTGAAAGAATGTTACATAACCACAACGTTTTGATAAATGCCTTCAAAATTGCAATAGAAAACTGGCCTCAAGACGATTATAAAGTCGTCGTTCACGCTGATCGAACTCCCCGTGGCGAACATGAAAGGCGCTATAGCGCACTGACAATTAATGAAGTTGCTGTCTTGGTTACTGGTGAACCATGCTCTCCACGAGATATAGTGTTACGAGCACATGATAATACACTAACACGCATAGCAGATACTCATAAATTTTACGGTGTTTTGCAGTAACCATTAATTTTAGTAAAGGGCAATTGGAATACCATTTTCATATTCCACAGATTAATCCAACTACAAAACAGCCAGTTCCCAATACAAAAAGTTTTCTGCATGAATTTTTACGCCTATCACATGATGCTTCGAGAGTATAATTTCAACCTCCTTCCGCGGTCGAGGGAGCTCTTTCCTCAATTCTTAGTAGATATGTATGTCAAAGTAGAGAGCGAACGCCTTCGTTACATTTCTTTAAACCAGACATAACTACGAGTTAAAAATTACACTCACCTACAAGATGTAATTAGCCCCAACGACTTAGGCAAGATGGTTATTCTTCCCTCAACTTTTGTGATCCACGACGATCAGACGAAAATTACTTTAATGATGAAATTGCTCGAGAATTAGACTACAATTTCATTGTATTGCAGCAGCAAGTAGCAGAAATAGTCCCCCAGTTACTTCCAGAACAAAGTCACGTGTTCCATCAGGCGTTACGCAAAATAGAATCCGGGAATGGTGTACTTTTCTTCCTCGACGCTCCTGGAGGAACCGGGAAAACGTTTTTGCTAAATTTATTGCTAATGTCCGTCAGAAAAGACCAGAAAATAGCGGTTTCTGTAGCTTCTTCTGGTATAGCTGCTACACTATTGAACGGCAGCCATAGTGCACATTTTGTTTTAAACCTGCCGTTGAATCTTGCGCAGAAAGATTCGCCCATCTGCAATTTCAATAAAAATAGCTCTCCAAGTAGGTTGCTACGACAATGTAACCTTTTAGAGTGGGATGAAAGTACGATGTCTAACAAAAAAGCCGGAGAAGAGTTAAACCGAACTCTTCAGGATTTGCGATAAAGTACAGATATTATGGGAGGAACGGTAGTTTTATTGGCTGGTGATTTCCGACAAACTCTGCCGGTAATCCAGAGAGGTACACCTACAGATGAAATCAAAGTCGGTCTCAAATCATCAAAATTATGGGAGAAAGTTGAAAAATTCAGTTTTAAACAAATATGCGAATGCATCTTCACAATGAGGTAGATTCAGGGAATTACGCAGAGACACTGTTGAAAATTGGCGATGGATGTTTGGAAACAGATGCTGAAGGTTGTATTTTACTTTTAGAGGAATTTTGTAATTTGGTAGAAAACAATGTGGAGCTTATTGCTAACGTTTACCCGCACTTGCAAGAAAATTTAAACAGTGATCACTGGTTATGTGCAAGAGCAATTCTAATGAAATCGTAAACAAAATCAACATTGACATTTTGAAAGAGGTGCAGGGAGAAATAAAAGAGTATTTGTCAACAGATACAATCATGGATACAGAACAAAGCACTTCATATCCTGTTGAGTTTTTAAATTCACTACAGCTATCAGATGTACCCTCACATAAACTCCAATTGAAACTAAATGTACCGGTTATGCTTATGCGAAATATAGATGCACCTCGACTATGTTATGGAACGAGACTTCGGATCACAGAATTAGGGCAGAATATAATCGGTGCCACTACCTCGAATCCCAATAATCCCCACTGACCTACCATTTCACTTTAAAAGACTGCAGTTTCCAGTCCAACTTAGTTTTGCTGTTACTATTAACAAAGCTCAAGGGCAAACATTACAGGTAACAGGGGTGCATTTGGAAAAGTCATGCTTTTCCCATGGGCAACTATATGCTGCCTGTTCGCGTGTATCCAAAGCCAGGAAATTATATGTATTAGCGCCGAATGGAAAAACATATAATATAGTATACAGAAACATCCTAGAATAATACTTTTATTCGTGTCTTCTGAAAAAGAATTAATGTCTTTAACGTTTTGTTAATATTTTAAACTTTTTGAAATCTTGGTAATGAAAATTATTTATTTTTGTAGTGAGATATCTTAATAAAGCCTGTTTTTCAGTTTTTTAAATTATATTTTATTTTAGAAGGTTTCAGTAAAACCAAAAAAAAATGTTTTTCTTGATTTCTTTTTATTTCAATAAAGAAGGGCAGTATTTACTGAAATTTTACGTGGAGTGTATTTTTAACTTAAAAATAAGTAATAGTAACTAAAATTTTATCCTGATTATCCTGGTCAGGCAATAAGAGAAAAAATCAAATTATTTTATTTTCTTTTCAATAGTCTTTGCAACTTATTGAAAGACATTAACGCGAGCGAAGCCGCTGGTAAAAGCTAATATTGAAATATTTTTATGCATTTTCTTATCAGGTGTACACAGAACTAACATATTTTGCTTTGGCTGTAGCCCTTCATCTGGGTGGCTTGCCTGCTAGCATATATATATATATATATATACTTTGAAATGCTACTTGAATAAAATCCGTTTCTCCATGCATATTAAAGAAGTATGTTTCTTGTTGTGCTCCTTGAAGTGTAACTGGAATATTCCTTAGAAGTATTTTAACTAAAATCGCTGTAATTTTTAGCGATGTCATTTGAAGTTAAAATGGAGGTCCAAAGTCTGGAATTTAAGCTTTGAAAGTGTAAAAATCGGAGACTGCCATATTAGGAACAGATTTATCTTCTGAGACTTTTTACTTCCTTGTACGAAGTAAAAGAAGTACTGTAATCCCACAAAAATGTTGGGTATTATATTTCAACGAAAATGTCCATTTTAACTATCCCCAAATACATTTTGACTATTTGTTTGCGCGACGTTTGCATGTACGGACACCATAAAGGACTCCTTTTCTTGAAAAATTACAATGTTTTCATGTAACACGTTAGGATCCATAATCTCCATAGAAAAATTCCTGACGTCTGTGCCGTAGGTGAACATCGTTGCAGACCAGATTCATCCATTCATGACAACAGTATTTCCGGCGAGGGATGGTGTTTACCAACAATGTACCACGTCCTAAAGGTAGAATCGTCAGGGAATGGTTCGAGAAACATTCCAGTGACTTCAAGTCATGTCATGGTCTCCAAATTCACCTGACATTAATCCAACAGAGCATTTGGGGTCCCACCTAGAAAACCGAATTCGTGCTGCCAAGCTAACCCTCTCTCAATGTACGGGAATTTCAGGACCATTTGGTGAACGCTTCATACCAGTTACGTCAGACTACGTATCAGTACCTTGTGGAGTCAATGTCACGCCGGTTGCTGGCTGTTTTGAGCTAAAGGTGGTCCTACATATTATTAACAGGTTGGTCATAATGTAATGGCTGTTCGGTATATATATATATATATATATATATCCCAGTTTATTATTTCCAGCCTTTAATTTCGCAATCGTTGGTTGCAGTCATGCACTTCCATTAACAGAAATGTTTCAAATGAGAAAAAATATTCATGTTTTAGCAATGTCAAATTTAAAATTGTTTTAATTTTAATTAATTTTGTTTTAGCAATGTCCAAATTTAATTTGGACAAATAACGATATCTAACTTTTAATGCTGTCTCCAGGCTCCTATTCTTTTATTTGGGAAAATTTTATACTGGTTATGAAAAATAAAATTATAAGAAATTTGATTTTTGTACGATAAAAATAGACCGCAATATTTAATTTCAAAATTAGCAATTTTTGATGTCATTTCCGATTTGCCTTGAGGGTCGATTAATTAAGTTAAAATAATTCGAGAAAATACGTTCACATGGAATGCAGCAAAAAATGTGTATAATTTGAAAGGGCATATGAGGAACTCATATGGTGTCCACATCAGATTTTTTAACTTCAAATAGGAGGAAATAAAGTACGCGAGTACAACAATGAAGGATCGCAAGGAGATTTTGATATCAAAAATTGATGCTTGTTCAAAGCACTGTGGCTGAATGTGTTGTCAAGGTAAAGCTCTCAAATATCTTTTCTCAGCGGTAGCGAAACATTTCAATAAAATATGTTGCTAATTATCTGACTAGAGGTGTGCAGATTTTATCAAATCGAAAACCAAATTATTTATATTTTCTTCTTTGAAGACTTCCTTGCCATTTTTAATCTTTGAAAAATCTAAAATCCTTCATTTTCTGGCCTACTGCTTTGTTTCAGTCACATGTGCAAATCAAGCTTATTGCTGCAACTTAATATGATCCCTCAGAAAACATTAACGTCCATTTATACAATTGAAGAGTCTTCGAGACTTTTTCAAGAGAAAACTCCTGTTAAGGTGAATATTGTTGGAGCTTTAATTATTTAAGAGTTTGTGTATAGGTTTTAAGTTCAATACCATAAGATATCAAAATTTGGATAATCATTCTAAATTACATGAATAGGTGAAGTTTGTGACACACATGATAACTCAATATATATATGGTAAAAATAGTGTTCAATACAATCGTAAATAGTTACAAAGTACTCCAACAGATTAATTAAATATTTGCGTTGTGTCTTAAAATCAGGTCCAGTGTTTTAAATTTAAAGTGAAAACATTACAAGAAGTTAAAATTAAATATAGCATTTATTTAAGATACTTTGAATTAAATACAAATAGTTACATTGGTGGCGGTGATGTGTAAACAGAATTTATCAAAATTATCATACCAGTTCAAACAGGGAATTTAACATTGAAGATTCTGATGATAACACTCCTCGGCCAACATCGCCGAGATTTTTCGTTCCAACAGTGAAGATTACAGGGTGTAATACATTGAAGATATCTTTTCCTTCATTTCTAGAAAGGAGAAAAAAAAATATATATATTAGTTCAGATGTACATTATCGTCGCCCTCCACAGCATCCTGCTCACGTCTATTTCGTCCGACATCGAGGTTTCTCAGATAACGCTGACGCTTTCAGCTCCGTCTCCTTCCTTCAAAAATATGGCTGCATGTCAATCTCCCGTCAAACCTCTCGTCAGCCTCAGCTCCCGGGCTTTTTACTCGAAACGCCAAGTCCGCTTGATTGGCGATTTTTGATGGTAGTAAAACCGCCAACAGCTCGGCAACCCTCGGGAAGAACCACGCAGGAAGGGGCAGTCCAGGGTAGAAAGAGCTCCCTGATCTGGCGACGAATCGCTGTTAGCCTCGTCAAGGGGTCCCAATCCAACATATGCATAACCTGCAAGTAAGCAAAACATCGCGCCAACCAGACCCTACGGTAGAGTTAGTAATGTAAAAAACTAGCCTCTCCGCAGGGTGCAAAAGTAACTAACGATGACAGAGGTTTCACAGACGACCGTCTAACGGGCGAAGAAATCGAAAACAAAGTGATAAATAATTTGGAAGGGCAACGGACTGAATTTGTAAGTTTTGAAGGGATACGTGAAAAAAAATTGATTTTACAACAATTTAACTTCAATACTGATAGATACTTAAATGAAAATATAATAATTTCACAGATAATTTTCTTGGGTTTATTCAGACACCAAACACGACCACCATAGTAAGAAATAATAAAAACTTCAGTTAAATATAATAATCAAGTATGAAAATTTTATATATTCTCCACAACACCAAAACGACCACCATAGTCAGAAAATATGGATCCCAAAATTTAGCAGAAAAGGGGGCATAAAATAAAAACTTAAATTAACTTTAAACACCAACTTGTGTAACAAACTTTAAAAGGAAAAGATTGACCTTAAGGATCAACTTATCAAGAGATTAACATTAACAACCAAAGTTAAGAAAAATAAATTAACTAAACAGAATTTAAATAATTAACCACCAAAAGTAAGGAAGAAAAATTTAATTACACAAGCAACTTAAAATCAGCGTTAACCAAAACTGTCAAGAGAACAAATTAAATGACTACAATTACTTTTAAACAAACCAAAGAACTTAAGCTCAACTACAAAAATTAAAACAAATTAAACTTTAAGTCTGAAGCAAAATAAGTTAAACATTACCATTAAAACAATTTAAATCACAACTGAAATAAGTGATACATAACAATATTACGAGATCAGTGCATGAAGGTACAAGAGAAATTTTCTAGAAGAAAATCAGATTTAATTCATGTAGTTTTCAAAATTTGTTTATCCATGTATGCTTTTCCATCAGCGTAGTATTCATTCTTTCCAACTTAGCATCTAAGTTTTATAGCCTGGTTTCATTCGTGTTCTCGCTAGACGACCAGAGTGGAATAGGAGCGCAAGAAATTTTCGAATCTCAGCCCCAAGGTATTTTCAGTCAAAATTACGATGAAGCTTAGGCGGATGGTAGCCTTTGTAAGTTATTTTTAAAACAAAATATAATTGAATAAAGGGTAAAACTTGATTGAGATACATTAAAATATAAATTTTATGCATTCATTGCAGTGTAGAAGCTTACAAAACACATGATGAGAACAATACGCCAGAAAATCCCAAATCAAATTAGAATTCGAAAACCAGCGTAGTTATACAACATTTATATGAAACGCTAAACAACCATAATGAATAACTCTCTAAAATCGTTGTTGCGTGTGACGAATTCATTATAGTAGATAAAGTATCGTTGCAAATACACCTTAAAAATCCTAAAATAGTTTCTGGCAAATTTTGAATGCGATAATCTCTACATGTATAATAGCATTTTGTGTCTAAACTTGTAACTGCCTTAAAATTTCTTTTTAAAATTTTTATAGCATAGAAATCTTTCTGAAGTGCATCATTCTATAATGACCCTGAGAATGGAGATGCAAAGTATCGAAGTATCCGTGCTACGATTGTGAACCTATGCAAATCGCAAGGGTGTGTCATACCAATTTTTGTGGCAAATCATACCAATTTTTGTGCTATTTCTCATGGAGAGACACCTGCAATAGCAAACTGCTCAGCAGCCTAAAGGTAAAGCCGCAGTAGTAGTTCGACTCGGGTTCAAATCCCGAAGAATGGACTGGCTGCATGAGTTTATTGTGGATTTCCTATAAATAATGTGTATACAAACCAGTTTCTCTCAGAAAATCCTTCATGAAAGCTTGCAACTCTAAACGGATAGCCTTCGAGTAATTTATCATTATCAAGCAAACCAAATCAAGCCACTCTGCAATGGCACTATAATGATAAATCCGCAGATTTAAACAGCAGCATTTCGTCGACCCGATCCGCTACACAGGCAACTACAACTGCTTAAATGTGTGTGAAAACTATTAAGAGACTGTCTAAGAAGCAAACTGGAGACACCAGTGCCCTTTATATATTTTGCCTTTAACACCAGAACATCCACAGTTCCATTTCTAATAACGCTTGCACAAATCGACGTACAGCGGCACAGAATAGAAGCCTGTGATTTTTCAGCGTTGAGTCATGCTTCGATTTTGGAAGCGGATGATCATGGTGCCTAGTGCAGAGATTTCCTGACCAGGGGTGCAATCTGACTTCTCTGCCAAACGACACAAGCCCTTCAATAGTAGACATTATGGCGTACCACAGCCAATCCCTTCTAGTACTTTGCAGCACGTTGGCAGCCTAGCAGCGTGTAATGTAATTGTACAACCGCAGGACCTCCATTTCTTACCAAGGATCCTGGAGCATTTCTTCTGCAAGACAATGCCCGGCCGCATTGAGCATGGGTTGTCTGAGACTGACTGTATCACATGCAAACACTTTTATATCCTTCCCATTCTGTGAACAATGTTTCTTACTGAGTGTGTCTGGGAGAAGATGAAACACGATGCAAGATTTAGAACCCGCAGTATAATAGAACTGTAGGACACCTGCCTCACGAAAATTTCAAGTGTCTATCGGACTCAGTTCTGAAGCACGGCACAACGTATATATTAGCATGAATTAGTGCAACAACTTACCGAAAAGCACTAGATTAATGCCCATTAAGTTCCTTATTAATTGTCCTGCTGCTGGTTTTTGAGATCATTGCAACTTACACAAGTATTTATATCTATTGATTTGAAACTGCTGCACGCGTAACATCTTAGTGAAATAATTTCATTAACTTTGAGTGTACTTAGATTAAAATGTGAAATGGTCTAGTCGGTAGTAAGGTAGACTCCCGATTAACCGGGTTAACCAAAATCACTTTAACCTGGCAGCTGTAAAAAATACAGGAGTACAATACATACGAAAAAAATACAAGATAAGAAAAATAATATATATTTTAACTAACAGAAAATGTTATTAACAATTTACCTGTATCTTCAAGCGTGTAGTTTAGAGAAATAGGTCATTTGGTTATGCGAATTAAATCAGCATTCAAAACAAGAACATACTTCAAAACAGGAAAAGCAATGCTTTATCTACCTTATTATCTTTTTCGATGGGACACAATGGAAAAAAGTACGGAAGATTAATAGCTGTACATTTAATTCATTTTTGCAACTCAGCGATTCGTAATGTGTAATTTAAGGTTACAGGCGAAAACATCGCGGTCGAAAACTTCATGAAGAAAATAACGTAAACATCGTGGGAGAAAAGAAAGGAAGGAGAAAACTTTGCAGTTCTAAAATATCTTCGTTGAAATTAAAGGTTTTCAAAAACCTCGCAGTTTTAAAATATCGTTGTAAATCCTTCACGAAATAAAATCGTGGTAAAAAACAAAACACCTACAAACAACACATGACGATAACATCATAAACATAGGCTTTCCAGGCTTTAAAAGTTGTAAATGTATATTTGTATGATGATTTTTGAGCACAAGAAAGAATGAGTCATATTTTTAACCCTATATTTCCTATTTTTGGATTAATTAATAATTTTTCGTTAGAAAAGAGAGAAAGAAACTTTAGCATTCAAAAAACTGAAAATATGTAGAAATTTAATTTTACATATAGTAGTTAACATAATTTTAAATTTATGTACCTAACTATTAAAAGTCATTATTTAATGAATCCCTTTTATGAAGAATTTATTAGAATGTTTTTATGAAAACTAGTCTAAAATAATTACAAAAGGAAAATGGGTAAATTTAAAATTCTACTAACTGCTATACGTACCATTAATTTTCTACTTACTTTTAGGTTCTGAATGCTTAAGTTTCTTTGTTACTTTTTTTGGCAAAAATATATTTATTAATCCAAAAATATGAAACAGAGAAAAATATTCTTCAATCCTTTTTTGTTCTCTTAAATCATTAGCCGAATATTCCTTTAAAATTATTAAAACATGAAAAATATATATCTGCGATGTTATCGTTCTGCGATGACTTGTTGGTGCTTTATTTTTTATCGCGATACTTTCTATGACGATGCTTTAAAACTGGGGTGTTTTTGAACCCCTTTATTTTCAACGGCGATGTTTTAGATTAGTAATGTTTTCTCCCACTATGCTTCGTACAACGATGTTTTCGTCTCGTTGTTTTATCCGTGACTTTTTCTTCCGTTAATAATATTCATATATTCCAAATTATATGTAATTCAATTAGATTATGCAGATAAAATAATTCTTAAATAATGGGATGTCACTTGCTATTACTGCTGTTATCCTTCGCATTTTTTCTTATTTTTGGACATCCCACAGAAATTTTTGCTTGTTCTAATGGCTTTTCATAACAAGTTTTTCATGATTCCACAATAAACAAACTTAAGTTCTTTTAGACAAAGCTCAGTTAATCAGCCCCAATTAATCAGATGTTGAGGTTATTCATAACAAAACTTTTAATGAGCGGTAGTAATAGAACAATACTGCATTCCACTGTCGACAAATAAAGTAATCTTAACATTTCAAATCTATCTCAGTAAAGTTACCTTTTTCATCCTTTACTGCCTCCCCCGTTCTTCTGATTGTTTCAAGCAACAGAATTTTAAGGTGAGTACCCGCTTTCTGATTTCCACCAGTTAGGTGTATTGCGCTCACCTTTCTATATTGCTTTGATTTGATTTATGCTCCTATTTGGCGCAATTCCGCAAAAGAAAGATAGTGTTTTAAAGGTAAAATTGTTCTTGGAATTAAAAAAACTCATATAGCACTGGGTAGCACCGTTACAAACCAAGTTCAGTTTCTATATTCCTATTCATAAAGACCTAAACAATAGGAGGGATACATCTTCTGTCTCAAGCTAAGGAAAATACTTTAAATTATTCGTTATTCAACATACCTACAGCTGCAATTTATAACTATCAAAATAAACTTGCAACACAATAGGGCAAAACTTTCGGAGGTTGGTTTCAGACTTAAAAACAGTAAAGATGCCTTCATTTGAGATACTGTTCAAATCCCTTGCCGCAACCGCTTGAACAGTATTGGCAGCCTGGGCGGTAGCAATGAGCAATATGCGGTATGTTTTAAGCTTAGGAAATGAAAGAAACCTCACGGAGCCAGTTCAAGATTGTACGATAAGCCTTATGATATTATTATGAGCTAGAAATATTTTTAGACTGTTATACGATAATTGGTGTCTCGTCATGATAAGAAATCATATATTTGTACTTCACAAATTCCCGACCTTTTTTCTCAAACACTTAAATGTCTATGGTTGTGTGTGCTAGAGATATTGTTCTCACCTCTTGGAACTGAAGACGACCTACGCGTTGTTCGTCTTCCCGTCTGTCCTTCAGCGCCTTACATCTCCTGAAAATAGGCTGAACACCAAGCAGTCACTGACTTGTCTTCAGTATCCCGAAAGATTCAGATCCAGATTCATGGAGGTTCACGCAAAACGTTATTTCTAAACCCAGTTTAAATAGCACTTATCGGTATTAGTTAGCCATCGAGTTTAGGAATCGATGGAGTTTAGAGATACTGAGACCGAAACTGGAGCATTTCCGCTTGTAATAAAACACTAAAACTGCTATGCATTTACTCAAAGTACAGGCATACTCAGCTGCGGAAAATTAAACTGTGCTGGGTTTCCTTTCGACCTGCTTTAACCACCTTTCGTATTCTGGACTTTCCGCACTGTACTATAAATCATTTTCATTACTTTTCGGACAGACAGTATGTATAATACCTTCCTGTACGAGAAGAAACGCCGCATTAACCCATCGTGCTGGAATTGCTTCGAACTAAACCTCGGCATGCGATTTCCTCCACGTCTCTTGCAGCGCAACAAAATCATCTGTCTTGTTTGGATTTGAGTAGCAAGTTTGGAGACTACGCGCTCAATTCGATGTGAACTAAGTTTGCTTTTAGTTATTTGTAGCTAAATGCTTGAAACAAATAATATTAATAACATCTGAGGTTATAAAGGCTAAACGTAGTTGAACTTTCTATTATAAACACTAATTTAATTTTCTACATTGCCGGACGAACTTTCACCCATCTTTGCTGTCAATATTATAACACTGAATACCTGCAATAGTTCAAAATAATTATGAAAACTTAGCTAGAAGTACAGGATAATACAACAAACAAAATTAACTTTCCTTTTTGTGGGATTGAGAAACAACAAGAATTTTAATTTAGAACTTAGATTGAACGATTCTGCTATTTCAATCCTATTAATAAAATTTCCAATCGGAAGAAAGCACACCAGTTTGTAGCAGCTTTTAATGATGGACATTCAAAACGAAGCTTCACAATGTATAACTAAAGTTTCTAAATCTCTCTCTTAGGTTTTTGATCCTATTTAAAACTTCTCTCATTTCCTTATTCTGGTGGAGTAGACAAGAGCAGAAATGCGAACAGATTTTAGAATAAAAAATAACATGTTAATTAAAAGAAACTTTATAATAATCCTAATATTCTCTTTTAACTTAATCAAATACTTACTTTTAAATACATAAAAATTAATATAAAATTTATAGGTCATTTTTATTAAATGCTTTCTGAGTAAATAACAAGCCCAGTGCTTATTTACTTAAATGCACGGAATAGAATTTGATTATTTCGTTAATCTCTTATAGTTCTTTTATCAATAAACTTATTTTAATTTCTAATTAATAAAAAAATCTGTAATTTAATTAATACAAAACCTGTATCTTAATTAATAAAAATCTATAAATAATATAGAGACTATAAATTAAAAATTATTATTAAAATATTTATAAAAAATAATTTTTATCATTGTACTGTGTCTTTACTATGCTAAACTAAATGAGCGGACTGTACTAAAAAAAGTAAAAAAACTTTATTAACAATAATCTCTACATATAATAAAACAAAGAGTCTGTGTGTGTGTCTTTCGTTCGTGTTGCGAGTAAGCTAATAGACCCACGGCCACGAAATTTGGTACATAGGTGTATCTACACAAGAGCCAGTGCACCTCGAAGCGAGTTTTTCGAAATTCGAATTAGAATGTTTTTGATTTGTTTTTTTTTTGTGACCAAATCGCGTCATTTTGAGACATAATGGGCTACAGGAAAGCGAGATTTCACTCTATACATTTCATGTTTGCATCCTCATAAAGTGTAGTCACTTAGCTATTTTACGAACTTAAAATAAATTTCGTATTTCAATAAATCGATTAAATACGAATTTATTTAAGAAGATGAGCTTAACACCTTTTCAGCGGAATATTTTAAAAAAAAACTTATTTTAAAAAATGTGCTGTTTATTTTCCTTTGATTTTTGGACACGTTGAACTTTAATCCTTTCGACTCCTTTTAAAAAAGGAATTTTGGAAAAATAATAATATTTTGTATTTTTTTAAAATTTTTTAAATGAAGCTTCCAAATACACTTCTCACATCTCAGATATTTTAAAATGTAGTTTTGGCAACAATTTTCCTTTCTTATTGTTGTTGATAGATTTTTGATGAAATTGCATCATTTTAAATAGTTTCATTCTTTTAAAAATTTCGGTTTGGCAACAATTTTTCATCGTATTTCTTATGATACTGTTTTTAAGAGACTGAAAGAAGTAGCATAACATTTCAAAATTTCAGAACAAGAATCATTCAAACTATCGAGTAAAAAACACTTTATAAAATGCTTGCTTAAAATCATCCTATGCCTGAAACGAAGCTCAAAGACTTTACTTTACAAGTTAAATGGCTGCGATGTGACTGCTGACACATTTCCTCAGAAGATTACCTAAAGTATCTAAACATTTGAAAATTTCAGAAAAAGGATCATTCAAACTATCGAGTAAGAAAATGTTTAAAAAATTTTAATTTTATTGTAGAATTTTTATATAATTTTTATGTCGTCATGGTGGTGCTTAAGAACGGGGATATAAATTATGCTTTAACAAATGTTTAATGCACATCTCATGCAATTAATTTGCTAAAAATTCAAGATGGATATGTTTTTCTGGAGATACATCAGGGCCGTATACAAAGGAGGGTTGGAATCTTAACAAAGAGAAAAAAGTTGGAAGAACTTACGTGGCCATATGTCCCAGGTGTGTCTTTTAGGCATTTTTCAGGTACGTTTAAAAGCCAGACGAAGGCTGGCCGCATAGCGGCTAGTTATTAATAATATACTACTGATATGCTTTGGCATGATGCTTCAACTGAATCCAGGGCGAGGTTTTCTTTTTCTACACTAGGATTCTAACTTAACAATTATTTTCAGCTATTACCCCATTATTAAAAAGTGTTTAATTCCTGTAGAATAAAATACAAAACACACTTTTCTTACAAAATTACATACTAGAATTATTTTCTGCTTTATTAAATATGTAATCCATTTCCATTTCAATTAAAGTAAAGTTGTAAAATTAATTTTCATCTTTCCACACTTACAAATTTTTATGCACTAAACCACAAATATTACTTACACATTATACATTTGCTTTAATTTTAACTTGCTGAAATTAAGAAAAGAATTTTTTTTTACTTTCTTAAAATAAAATACATATCTTCTATTTACTTCATTACTTAGTTACGGGGTGATAAGAAATTTTTTAAGTCGTTTATAGACCGCATATTTGCTAAACATAGCAGGCATATTCTCTACATTAGTTTTTACAGCTTCTTAGGAAAGAACATTGCGTCATACGCGTATTTAAAATCAACTGAAAATTGAAAACATATAAATATATTAGTACAAAACGTGATTTCGCTTGGTCTGAAACGGGAATCAATCTAGCAATGACAATGATTTGGATAAGCGGAATGGTGAAATATGAATAATTGCATTCCGAATAACTCTGTGAAACGGTGGATATCTCCATTATTGTAAATTTATTAAAATATATCGTATGTTAAAATTTTGAAGTAAGGCAACTAATATACCCTATAACAGAGCAATACTTAATAGTTACACATAAATCAAAACTTTCTTTAATAAAGTTACAGGAGTTTCATTTTAACATTTGGAAAATATATTACTCTTTTCCCCCAAAAAAACTGATATAGTAACTTATAGAATGGAGAATATTTTAAGACTCTCTCGCTTCTACGATGTCTACGATATCTCCATATATATATGGCGAAAATTAAAAGATACAAGCTTTTAATCTTGCTGATATTCATACATTTTTACTTAATAATAAAAGATATAAAATTTTAATATTGCTGATATTCAATAGAAAATGCATTTTTACTTAATAATACGCGACTGAAGCAATACAGCGCAAAAGTTAAGAAATTGTCATACAAACCAAAAATTAAAACTTACTAATTGTTAACACAAATAAACACCTGAAATCGAAAGATTTTAGTTCAAAGTTTTCCTTTTAAGTTATTATTTTTATACGTTTCCCATTATGTTTCTTTTTAGTGTAATACTAAATCTGCATAACATAGTACACAAAAGTTACCATTTAGCTCGCTATGTAATTAATTCATCATTCTATCTATATCTATACATGCTTTAATAACACAATCAATGAAACATGGTTACCAAGACTGTAGTTTTATCAATTTTGGAATCATTAAACAGTTGCTGAATTGATCTAAACAAAAATCTAGCTTATTTAATACTACGCTAAAAAAAGCTTTAGACTGGTGTAGATTTTGAATAAAATTTTATTGGTTTCTGTGGCATTCAAAAAAGGTTCCTCTTCTCCTGAAGCAAAATATTTTTTGCCTAATTTTAATTTTACACTGCATTTTCTATGATTTGAGCAAATCATGCATTCCTCCTGGAGAAGATGTTCCTCTGTCTAAATGTACTCAAAATATAAGTTTTTAAATATTATTCATAGATAAAAAAATACTTAGCACGGTTTTGTTAAAGAATTACTGATTTTCTATGCAGATAAACTCAGATATGAGGAAAACTATTTACTCGGGACTTAAATCATATGAGGAAATAGATTTGTTTTTTCACTCGTGTTTATATTTTTGATTTGCTTTAAATTAATGCTGTAATTTTCTGTAACGTATAATAATCAATTTACTTAACCTTAGTTCACATTTGTGTCCTAATGTACTTTTATTTTACGTTTCCTCACACGTATTTACTGCTCTCACAAAAGCTATTCTTTTTAAATTTATTTCAATTTTTAGGTATTCTGTTTGGATTAGATTTGGTAATACTAGAATTTACAATAGCCACTCACGGTGCGGAATAAGTTAAACACTGTTGCAAAATAGTAAAAAGAAATCAAAATTGAGAAAATAAAATAAAATCTTTCTAAATACGACTACGTACATGATCAGGGATAAATCTTAGATCCAGAGGACGTGGAAGGAATGTTCAAGGATATGGATCAGTATGCTGAACAAAACTCGTGTTTCGTGCTTTATAAAATAATTGTAGAGACACAGATGCAGGAAAAATATAATTATTGATGTATCATGCAGAGCAGAAGCTGGATGAAGCAAAAATGACCTTTTATGAGCGATGGACGAAAACTATACAATTATTTCCAGCTGGACTTGATCTGAGAGCTGATTGAACGCTCGCTATCCACTGCACCATTGTTGACCTGGTAAAAATGGGGATAAAACTGAAGACACCTAAAATGAAGAAGGAAATATTCTTACATTTGAAATTTGTGCAGAAAAGATGATGATGCAAACAAAAGGTTATGCGCACAGATCTAACATGTTTAATAGATTGGCTGCTTAGGATTTGGGAAAATGATCTTCTGGAATAAATCATAGTATACGTTTTCAGCAAATTAATTATTTTTACCATATGCCGAAACTTATCTGCATTAACATTATCATTATTTTCTGATTTATTCTTTCTCTCATCTTTTCATTATTTCTACCATAATGCCGGAACAAATCTGCAGTAAGATTTGTTTCAGCATTATGGTAGAAATTTTCGTTTAACTGATTGAGGTAGTTTTTACCATAATGAGTCTTTCAGTCTTTACACAGATTCTTGTGTCTGAGAAATTAAATGGCTCCGGCAATAAGTTTGTGAGGTTTATCTATTTATTTTTAACTAAAAGTTCATTTTAAGTTCAAAGACTTTCCTATTGCTCTCTTTTTACACATGCTTTTCATGACAGAATGTAAATGGATATCGAGAGTTTATTCGTATTAAGGTTGTAGAGACATTAGGTTATTTAGTAGCAGGAGACATGAAAAATATGCAATTCCTTCGCCGGGAATCGAACCACGGACCTCTGAAATACCGGCTCAGTGTGCTGACCATTACACCACGAAGGCACGCTAAGAAAGAGGGAGAAATACCTTATATACTCCCCTTTTTAAAGGGCGACTAGGGTTTTAGAGGACCTAGTCACCAAATCCTGGGTGTGGAGAGTCATCATCCACAACCCTTTTAGTTCGGGCGCCAGTGTAGAGACATTAGGTTTTTTTGGAAGCAGGAACGATGAAAAATATGCATCGCCTTCGCCGGGAATCGAACCACGGATCTCTGAAATACCGGCTCAGTGTGCTGACCATTACACCACGAAGGCACGCTAAGAATGTGGGAGATATACCTTATATACTCCCCTTTTTAAAGGGCGACTAGGGTTTTAGGGGACCTAGTCGCCAAATCCTGGGTGTGGAGAATCATCATCCACAACCCTTTTAGTTCGGGCGCCACTGTAGAGATATCAGGTTTTTACGAAACAGGAGTCATGAAAAATATGCAATTCCTTCGCCGGGAATCGAACCACGGACCTCTGAAATACCGGCTCAGTGTGCTGACCATTACACCACGAAGGCACGCTAAGAAAGAGGGAGAAATACCTTATAAGGTAGAAAGAAGTGCTATTTAAGCAAAAGTTTCGGGAGTTAGTTTTAAAGCGTGCCTACCTATTCAGGTCACGTTCTGCTGTGATTATTAGCGACATGCGTTAGCGGCGTTGAGAGTTTTAGCTATTTGGCTTTGTCTCACCGGTTTATTGCAAACCTGGTTTACTTCCTGGGCGTTAAAGTATTCTCTAAGCCATTAGACTAATTTAGTAAACCTTGAAATTATTATTTCGTAAGTATTTCTGTTAAGCCAGAAGTGCTCGGCTTATTGTAAACCAAGTTGGGTCATTTGTTAATTTTATATTTGAATAAAAGGCTTTTATATACCATTCTTCTGATTTCTGTTTTGTTTCATAAGGCCAGACGCTAATTCTTCGATAGTCCTTTATAAAATCTATATTGTTTGTTCCTAAAGATGTAAGGTTTTAGTTAAACTAACCAAGTTTATTTTAATATAAATCTTTTCTATCTCCTCTCTGCTTCAACTTCCTGTCAGAAGAAGCGCGCGTTTTTAGCTTATGCTAATTTTTGAAGTTCAGCCAAGCACTATTTAAGCCAGAGGTAGAAACCTCTCGGTGTGTGAGAGCTTTGCCTCAGATCACGGTCACGCCGCTCAAATTTCGCCTGACCAGCTAGCAGTTTAAATTTATAAGCCATAGTGCTTACTACGTGATTGCATTGTAAAATAAATTAAAGTGCGGTAGTATTTAGTATATCTTGCTACGCACCCTTTTAGATAGAGGCCAACTTCCGCGAATTGCTCTGCGAAGCAAAGTTTAATTTAAGTTCTATTTTAATTTATTTAAATTTATTTGATTGTTAAGTTCGACCAAAGTGTGGTCTGTTACGTTCTGTATCTCTCCCGAATTGGGAGGTTTGTATTTAATAGTGATTGAATAAAAGAGGATTTCAAATCCCTTCACGTGCAGTTATTCTCCAGCCCAGCAGTTACATCAGAACATAGCGTACCTTCCGCTCCCTGTTCCAGTTCAGGACTTAGAACGTAAGGATAAGAACCCTTTACAGAATTTACCATGTTCTCAAAGAATACACACAGAATGCTAAGTCCTGATAATGGCGCCCGCACAGAAAGAAGAGGATGGCCTCAACAACAAGAAGACGAACCTGAGACACCTGCTGTACCTGTCCAGAATCCTGAGATAGCACCTCCTGGCATAGAAGGATTCGGCTACATCGTACAAACCATGCGAGCAGCCATGAAGCCAGCGGCAAGTTTTGACGGCAAGACAGCCGTAATCAATTTCCTGGAAAAGCTAGACTCCCACTTCATGCTATATCCAGTCCACGAATTTCAGAAAGTCGCTCTTGCTACCAGCGCTTTGAAGGGCCAAGCGCTAAGTTGGTTCAAGTGCATCGGAAAGAATCTCTTGGGGGAACCAGGAAGCCCCACATACACGTATGAAAATTTCAAGAATTCTCTAGTGAAAGCATTTCCCGTGGTGCGAGATCGAGCCAGATTGGAAGCTGAACTGTTTAGCCGATACCAAGAAAGAATAGAAGATTTGTCTAATTTTATTTTGAGGAAAATTCAAGTTTTCAAGCTTTTGTATGGAAGTCGCCCGGATCCTGAAATTATTCAAGTTATACTTCCTAGGCTACTGCCCCAAGTTCAAGATTTCATCGAACTAAGAAATCCAACAACATTAGACAGATTATTTGAGCTCGCGGTACAATTTGAAAGCCGAAGAACAGCCGACAACGAACGACGACGCCAATTTGAGCGAAGAAGTCAGTGGAGTTCGCCAAGACCGCAGCAAAAGCAAAATCAAAGTTACGGGAATAAGGCGAAGCAATGGCCGAAGAAAGATGTGTCTCCTAAAGCGAGCGGCGAACGAAGGGAATTTAATAGAAGAACAAGCAAAGATTCCGAGGGCAACCAGAAGAAAAAGAATTTAAACTAAGAGGGATTTCTTCGAGGAAGGTGAAGAAGTCCGAAGCAGCGCAAAACCCTTCCAAAATCAATTTAAACACCGTGGTCGTTAAGAATTTGAGTTTGCCGAAGATTGAAGTTCTAATCAACAACATACCGGCGACAGCCCTCTTGGATACAGGAGCCCAAAGCAGCTTCGTATCGGAAAGATTCTTTAAGAAGCACTTTCGACGTTACAGAATTTTTAGTGCAAGAGACACGGATGTCATAGCGGCCCAAGGAGAAAAATGTAGCTGTTTAGGAAAAGTACCATTGTTCGTGCGTATCAACAACGAACAGGTAAGAATCCTGTTTTATATTGTGCGTAACCTGCAGACTTGTATTATTCTAGGTGTGGACTTTTTTAGTTTGGCAGAAGCAAAAATTGATTTCAAGGGGGGAGAACTAACATTAAATATGAAGCCAATTGAAGCGAAGAATGATAAGCCCCCGCAGCTGGACTTGGAACATTTACAAGCAGAGGAAAAAGAGAAAATCCAAGGTCTGGTAAGTCACTTTGCGAATTTATTTAGTGATGTACCAGGCTTTACGCAGGTGGTGAACCACGACATTGACACGGGGGACGCTCAGCCAGTTAGGCAAAAGCCATATAGATATGATAGGACAAAAGAGGAAATAATTGAACATCATATTAAAGAGATGTTAAAGAATAAAATCATCACGCCAATTTCTAGCAGTTATGCTAGCCCCGTTGTCCTGTGTAAGAAAAATAATGATTACCCGATTACGCACCCGAAGCGGTGGCGTTTTGCTATAGATTATCGCAAGTTAAATTCAGTTACAAAATATCCTGTATATCCGTTGCCGATAATTGAAGAAATTATTCGAAATATTTCGTCTACAAAATACATGACTACATTAGATCTCACGAGTGGCTATTTTCAGATTGGGGTAAAACCCGAGGACGTACACAAAACCGCGTTCATAACGAAATCTGGTACGTACGCATTTCTTAGAATGCCGTTCGGATTATCCGGCGCGCCGGCAACGTTCCAAAGATGTATGGACATCGTCTTAAGACCAGTCCTTGGTAAAAGCACTTTCATATATTTAGACGATATTATAATTACGAGTAGTACTCTAGAACAACACTTACAAGATTTAAGAAAAGTATTTTCATTGTTAAACGAAGCTGGTTTAAAGATAAATGCGTCTAAATGTAAATTTGCCGCAAAAGAGTTACGTTATTTAGGATTTAAAATTTCCCAAAAGGGAATCGAAACGGATCAGTCAAAAATAGTAGCCATTAGAAATTATCCTGTTCCTAAAACAGCGAAGAAATTATCGTCGTTTCTCGGGATGTGTTCATATTACCGGGCTTTCATTAAAGACTTTGCAAAAATAGCTGAGCCACTGCTAAAGTTGAAAAGAAAAAAAGCTAGGTTTTCGTGGTCAGCAGAAGCCAACTTGGCGTTTCAAAAATTGAAAGACGCATTGACTCAAGCTCCCGTCTTAAAATTTCCAGAAGGGGATAAGGGATTAGAGATTTCAGCGGACGCTTCAGATTTCGCGATTGGTGCAGTGCTTTCCCAAAATGGTCAGCCCGTGGCTTTTTTCAGCCGAACATTAAATGAAACCCAAAGAAACTATTCCGCAACAGAGAGAGAAACTCTCGCAGTGTTAGCATCAGTACAGAAATTTCGTGTGTTCTTTGGAAGTTCTCCAGTAACTGTATATACCGACCACGCGGCGGTCACTAGACTCTATTCTGGAAAAAATTTATCACCCAGATTAATAAGGTGGGCTCTCAAATTACAGGAATATAACCTAATAATTAAACATACGCCGGGAAAAGAAAATGTTGTGGCAGATGCTTTAAGCAGAATTAACTTAGATGAAAATGGAAGTGTAATTAAGATAGCCATGTTAACATCCAAAGTATTAGATTCTCGTGAAACAGTAATAGCCGAACTCAAAAAAGATCCGGAGTTCAAAAATATATACAATTATTTGGCCGACCCTGAGAATTTCAATCATCCGGATATTGTGCCGATAAGAAATAGGGCCGAAAATTACGAATTAATTGACGGACTGTTATTCTATACGAAAGCTACTAATGAGAATCATGAATATAGACCGGTTATCCCAGCTAGCATGAGGTTGAATGTATTAGAAGAGTTGCATGATTGTGCCATTTCGGCTCATTTAGGTATAAGAAAAACTGTTCAGAGAGTTCGCGAGGCAGTTTTCTTTCCAGAACTGCAAAAGTTTACTAGGGCGTATGTCCAGTCGTGCCCAACATGTCAATTAAATAATTATGTTAATTTCCGCCCGGCCGGGTTCCTAAATAGTATTAAATCAGAATTCCCAAATCAAATAATAGGCATCGATTTACTTGGACCTTACCCTCGAAGTAAAGTTAATAAAAGCCGATATCTTTTAGTTATAGTGGATCATTTTAGCAAATGGTTAGAGTTAATTCCGTTAAAACGCGCGTCTGCAAAAATTGTAGTAGATTCAATTCTAAATAAGTATATTTTAAAATACGGGGCGCCCCTAAAAGTTATTTCAGACAATGGTCCTCAGTTTGTTAGTAAAATGTTTGAGGAAATGTGTGCAAAACTGGGCATACGTCATCTAAAGATGGTCCCGTATCGTCCGCAGTCAAACATAGCGGAACGGGTGAATAGAAATGTAGTGAAAATAATTCGTAGTTATGTGAAAAACTATCACTCTACCTGGGATAGCCATATAAATGAATTTGCATTTGCCCTTAGGACCGCCAAACACGATACTACACAAAAAACACCCGCTGAACTCTTCTTAGGAAGAAAGATCTTGACCCCCCTAGATAAACTGTTCTTTGTACAGGAAAGGGCAGAAGAATTTAAAATGAGTGATATACAAAAGTTAATACGGGAAGCGACGGAAAATATAGAAATGGCCCAAAGAAAACAGAAATTGTACTATGACCTAAAAAGAAGAGAGGTCAAGTACAATGTGGGAGATGAAGTGTTGAAGATTAAACACAACTTGTCAAATGCCCCAGAGGAAAAGGTGGGGAAATTTTTTCCGCGTTTTGAAGGCCCGTTCACAATTGAACAAATTACGGGGGCAGTGGTTATATTAAAAAGAAATGATGGTCAAACGCTCAAAGCGAATGTGGACCAAATAAAACCGTTCTATAATCGCAGCAAAATGGCTGTATTTAAAGATTCGTTTCAGGATCCGAGGCAATCGACTAGCCAGGAAGATATACGTCAGCAAAAACAGCAGGAACCAGCTACAACGGCATCGAAATGTCAGAAGAAGAAAGCTCCCCCCCAACAAAGAAATAAGAACCAAAAAGGTGGTTTCAAAAGAAAGTCTCACGATGCAGGTGAACAAATCTACGAACGGAATTACGAGCGCACCAAGAGAAGAAAGCAGAATGGGCAAGGGAAGCCCAATGTATCCAAAAGAACTGTGGAATCATCGGACAGGTGCCTGAGAAGCAAGAAACGTCGATTGCAGCCTGAGAATCAACTTCCCGAATACAGCAGGAACCAGGACAAGCAACGAGCAAGGGCCCAGGAGAGAAGGGCCCAGTCCACCAAACGTCCAGCGGAGCAACCTCCTCTACAAAGGAAATTGCCGAGGATACAACGACGGAATTTCAAAAGAAAAAGAGACGAGCAGGCTCCGAAAGAACAACGAAAAACGAGGAAACTGAACCAGGCCACAACTTACTCAAGTTTTAAAGATTGGGCCAAGAAAAGGATGGACGATCATAATAAGATAAGTACAATTTCGTATTCAAAAGTTTAGTTAATTTTTGAGTATACTGCAAGTTGCAGGACTGATTTTACCTCAAGCGAGGTTGACTTTTACGCCAAGTGAGCGATAAGTTCTCATATGGAAAGTAAAATGTTTTGTTAAAAGAAATTGTAATTCTTAAAGATTTAAAATTACTTAATTTTGTAAATAGATTAATTCTGTAAAAGCAATGAATTGCTGAAAAGAATATGTTAACTAAATGATTTTGTACGACGCTTTGTCTAAAGACTTGTAAAATGTCTAGAATGAAAATTCGGAAAATTGAAAAACACGATTTAGTCTGTAGACTATTAATTCAATGTAATTTGATATTTCAAGAAAGTACCTTGAGAAAGGAATAGGAAGCACTTGCTGTAAGCTTAGAAATTTAACCTATATTTCTGTAAGCTTAGAAATTTAACTTCTATTTGCATTTCAGGATTGCTGTGAAATTGTTAATGTGTTATGAAATGTAACAAATAATATTATGCTAGCAATGCACGTTAAGTGCAATATTAATGTGAATGTTGTGTGCAAACTGCGAATTTGTATGCATGAAAAGTTAAAGATTCACTATTTTAGAATGCAAGTGTTAATTAGGCTCTCCACCAAATACACTTAAAGTGTTAGACATAAAGCTAGTGAGAACCTTAGGATTAGCTGGTTATAGGGCGTTTTTTTCAGGTCTCGTATGTCAAGTTCTAACTAATGTTAGTCGATTGTAGGTGGAAGAGTTGAACACCCCCGAACACATAAAAACCCGCAATGGCGGTTTGCTTTACATCCAACACCGGTGAGAGAGCATACGGGGGAAGAATTTAATTGTGCTTGAATGATAATGTGTGTGTGCAAAATTACACAGAAAAAAAAAAAAAGGATTTGTACCACTTAGAATTATTCTGTTATTATGTCATACTAAAGTTGTTTTCCTTCCAGATTTTGCTGGAAGGAGTAAGACTGTTTGAAGAATAAGACTTGAAAAAAAAAATGTTGAAGATTGTTGTTCCAGAAAATTTCGTCTGTATTTTACACAAACATATATTGCCTTGTAAGAGTTGGCCTAAGTTTAGAACAGTGAAATTTTCGACTATTTAGAATTGCTAGTTTTCAACATGGTCCGTTTGGACCAAAGTAGTTTAACTATCGCAATTCTGGCGGGAAGTATGTAAGGTTTTAGTTAAACTAACCAAGTTTATTTTAATTTAAATCTTTTCTATCTCCTCTCTGCTTCAACTTCCTGTCAGAAGAAGCGCGCGTTTTTAGCTTATGCTAATTTTTGAAGTTCAGCCAAGCACTATTTAAGCCAGAGGTAGAAACCTCTCGGTGTGTGAGAGCTTTGCCTCAGATCACGGTCACGCTGCTCAACGTTCGCCTGACCAGCTAGCAGTTTAAATTTATAAGCCATAGTGCTTACTACGTGATTGCATTGTAAAATAAATTAAAGTGCGGTAGTATTTAGTATACCTTGCTACGCACCCTTTTAGATAGAGGCCAACTTCCGCGAATTGCTCTGCGAAGCAAAGTTTAATTTAAGTTCTATTTTAATTTATTTAAATTTATTTGATTGTTAAGTTCGACCAAAGTGTGGTCTGTTACGTTCTGTATCTCTCCCGAATTGGGAGGTTTGTATTTAATAGTGATTGAATAAAAGAGGATTTCAAATCCCCTCACGTGCAGTTATTATCCAGCCCAGCAGATACATCAGAACATAGCGTACCTTCCGCTCCCTGTTCCAGTTCAGGACTTAGAACGTAAGGATAAGAACCCTTTACAGAATTTACAATGTTTCCAAAAAGGATGCACAGAACGCTAAGTCCTGACAAAGAGACATAGACTTTATAAGTTGAAAAAATTTATTTTTCAAAATTTGGAGCTTGCTAATTTCATTCTCCTCTCTCATAGTGTCTTTAGCCACCAATCCACACCCGCTAACCAATCACCCGCCAACAATGTATAGCAGATGCCGGCCAACCACGCCAGAGAAGCATAATCATACGCTAAGGAGAGACTACTGTGGCTAAAGGAAGAACAAAATAAAAGAAGTTTTCGAAGAGATCTTGAATTTTCATTTCATGGAGGAGGAAACTACGATGACGAGGATACACATTAAAAAATGAGAAACTTCGCTCTGGTTTCAAAATAATGATGTATTATTCAGCATTCAAAAATTTAAAGCCCTGGCCTCAGATGGGATTTCACTCGAGATCTTTAAGGAATTATTCTATGTAAATGAAAATGTGTTCCTGAATTTATTTAATAATTGCATGAAAATGGAATATTTCCTGGATACCTGGAAGCGGACTTGTGCTACTTTCAAAATGAGGCAAGCAACTTCAACGCTCCACATTTTATAGACCAATTTGTCTGTTGTTAACACTGGACAATGTTTGGGACAAGCTAATAAACAGTGTATTCGTATACTTTCTATATGATAATAATCTCATGCCTGTAAACCCATTTGTATTCACTCTAGGAAGGGACACAGTGATGGTAATAGATAATATCACTAGAAGTTTAAAAATAATAAGACCAAAGAACTACATTCAGCGCTAATTACTATTGAAATAAGAAATGTTTTTAACAGTTTATAATGGCCAGGTGTAAAAGCCAGGCTTATAAAAAGGAATTGTCCTAGAAATATGTATAACATCATCGCCAGCTATTTGTATAATCGAAGCACTGTATATAGCAATAATAATATACAAACTTCAAAAAAATATTTCAAGGGAGCTCCACAATGTTCTCTAGTGTACCACAAGGTTCTGTACCGGAACATTGTTCTATACTGGACTCTACACTACAACTGGTCTTTAATTAAGCAGTTGTTTTACAAGCTTAATATCGAGGATTTTATGCGTTGTTCCAGGAAATCGTTCTTTGTTCCAGAAAAACAACAGACTGATGATAGAGGGAAAGACCAAAGTGGTCGGTGACAAAGTGCAAGTTAAACAAATTAGAAATCAGTTTCGAGAAGATTTCTGCGTTGCGATTTCCAAAAGGAAAAAGGATCCTTGTTGTGTTGGCCACCTATGTTGACATGGATCCGAGTGAAGATCAAGAGTTGCAAAACACTAAAATGTTTGGGAATAACTTTAGTTGTGAATATAAGTTGGCTCCCTCACTTCGCAAAACCCAAGAAAAAAATATTCAAAGGGATAAATAAATTAAACAGGCTTATCAGCAAAGATTCGTATAAAAATAAATGCATACTGAAGAGTAATTTATAAAAGACGAACTGGTCGCATTATATTTTACAGTGAACTAATTTGGTGGACGAGCAAAAATACTTCAGATTCAGAAAATAGTCCTGCTTTCAGTTGCAGGATGCAAAAGAGGTGTATCAACAAGAAACTTTCAGGTTTTTGTCTGTGTCTTTCCAATAGTCTTAATTGCTAAAGTTGAAATTCAGATGTATGAGGCATCACATACGGAAAAGGATATAGATTATAATGACCTAAAAGCATTCAATAAAGAAACCGAGAATAGCTGGAGAAATACCATTTTATAAGGCGAATTTTAAACAAAACTTTTGGAAAGACTTACCTAAAGGAACAGGCCTGGAAATTTTCAAATGGTTCCATATCAGACAAAAATGTTCGAGCAGCATTGTGGTCTTATATGATAAGGAGAATGTTTCTGAAGAAAATTATAGATTTAATCATTGCACCACTATCCTTGCAGAGTTTTCGCACTGAAAGCAATTAAACGGGCCGATCGCATCGAGGATAAGAAATAATGAAATTTCTATCTTCACAAACTTTTAGGGTGTCTTAAAAGCATTGTGCTCCAGAAAGTGTCTTTCCAAGAAGATGGTAAATAATAGAGCTTTGGTGTAGACTTGAGTTTAATATGCAACTCGAATATGAGCTGGATAAAAGAACATTCGGGCATTCCGCGCGATGAGGCTTCTGATGAAGCTGCGAAGAATGTCAGTAAAGACATCACAATTGAAATATATATATATATACATATACAACCATATCTTTGAAATTTATCAAGACCATGCTACATGAGAAGATTGTTAATTTATGGCATCAAAGATGGGAACACAAAACGACTAGTAGGGGTGTTTTGGGCAAACATTCTGTCTAACAACATACTATAGATTTGTTTTACATTTGTTATTGAGTTAATACTATGATTGTATAAACAAAAAGAAATAATGGATTACAAAAATATTCTGCTAAATTAGACATGTTGCTTTTGTTTGGATTAGCTTTCTGTTTATAAACATGTTTAGTGTAAACAAGAAATAATGGAATGCAGATATTTTCCTGAAATCTTATTTTTATGAAAATATGTATTGTTAGTATTATTGTTTTGGTGATTATTTAAACTAAAATAAATAATGAAACATAAATATATGATAACACGTAGAGAAAACAAATAGCGGGATATACTACATAAAAAATAAATAATTTAATTATATAAAGAAAACTAGATACTAGAATACAAATAATAATTTTTGACATAATAATATTATCTAAATTGAAATTCTATATATAATGTAAGTAGCCTATGCGGAAGATAACCGCGAAAACTGCAGGAGCTAGTTATGGTTTTGAGATTTCACTAAGCTGGAGACGTCTAGACGACATCACTTACCGGAGACCTCCGTAATCTATGTGAACAACCTGTTTGCTAAAATAATTGACTTCGTCTGCTATGTGGTGCTTGTGGGTAGTTTTTTCACTTTTGTTATAGTATGGATAGGTTTATATTACCAAATTATTTCAATTTGCATTGTCACTCATTGTGTTTTCCGGAAAATTGATGAGCTACCATAAATGGTTTTTACGATTTTCACTAGCTTTCTAAATTAGAAGTCTCTTTATCTTTATTTTAATAATATAAAATAAAGATGAGCTATCGTGGCACGGCTCTGGGTGCTATATACTCATGCGACGAGTCGTCTACAGTTTTCCTTCTTTCGCATTTCAATCCACTACTATCAAATACGGAGTTTCTGGTTTCCTCAGTCTAAATAACACTGTTAGTTTGCTGTTCTGAGCAATTAATATTAGATTTTCTGTCTTTGTAAGGAAAAAAATTTTTTTTAATCCTGGTACTTAACTGAAAATTTTCAAAACTGCTTCGAACAGTTTTTGCACATATGTTTACATCACATTCGTATAAATAATTTCAAATTCTCCGAGGCGCTGTTCTTCTGTCACTCTTTTTCTTACTTTTAGCAGTCTTAATTTCAGTCAATTGACTCAGTTGCTACTTATTTCCTAATTTAGAACATCATTTTTAGATATGATTTTACTACTTATTTTATAATTTCGTAATAAATGTTACTTCTTTACATAAATAAATTATTTTGCTTTTATTTATGTGCGGTTATTTAATTCCTTTTAGTTTGTTTCGAATTCTACGCAAATTTCGAAGTTTAATTTAAAAGGTCTGATGTATACACCACATGACATCCTTGTACGAAATATTAAATTATACGCATTTTGCATTTCATTTAAACTTATTGGATTTAATTAAATATACTTCGTAGATACCTCATAAACCACAATACAATAAATGAACTCTTTAAAATTCACTATATTTGATTATCATAGCCACACTCTGGCGCTAGGTTCGCTTAACAGCGTTACATCTCATTCATTTTATAACTCAGAATGTACAAAAATTGTGTATATCATCTGAAGAATTATCTAATCGTTGCCACATGTTCTGTTCAAATACTATAATAATAAATCTAAAACGATGTGTAAAAGAAATTAAACAAACATAAAAAAATAATCAGTTTTTCACAGACGATTCAATATTTCTCATTCAATTAATTCAGATATTACTTCGCAACAAGGCAAAAATACATAAAACCTAAAAGTATCTCTATTAAAAATTACGAAGTAAATCTTAAATACTTATTTCTTCGAATAAATTCCAGAATGGATTAAGCATAATTTAATTCGCAATAATAAAAGAAGGCGTTATCTTTGTTGTCGAGAAACTTAGTTTCTCTAGATTAGCAACAAAGCCACTATTCTGCTAAGTTTCAAATGTAAACAAATATGGCCGCTATGGGCAACATAATTAGGCTTATTCGCACTTGAACAACTTTTAAATTATTGATAATTCTACAAATATTGCATGCAGATTTACTAAAGTCATAAAAACCTTAACCGGAAGAATCGAAGAACGTAATTCAATCATTTTTAAAGCAAAAAAGTACAGTTTACAAACATATAAGAATAAAGAAACTGAGATCATTGAGCTGAGTAACAGAATGTATATACCTATACATATATGTATATACTTTTGGTGCAGCCGATTGCAACCAAAATAGGAGGGGCACATCTATATGCTATAGCAGTCTTATATACAAAACTTCAGCGTTCTGAGGATACTCGTTTTTGAGTTATGCGAGATACATACATGCATACGTACGTACGTCTGTACGTACGCACAGACGGCACGAAAAAAATCTCTTCAGAATACATTTTAAATCAGTTTTATAATTTTTGGGGGGAACAAGAGTCTTTTATTCCGTTCTTAAGTTCAGATATCACGCAAAAACATCGTTAAATTGCATTCGATAACGATCAAAATGGATATTTTCGTTAAAATATGATACCCGAAATTTTTCGTGATTACAATACTTCCTTTTTACTTCGTACAAGGAAATAAAAATTGCTTTAAGAAAGACTCACAAAAAATAGCAAAAGTACTTACTGATAACCAAACAATAATATACAAGGTTTTTCCAAATTCAACAGACAAATTTAGAGAGATGAGAGAAAGCATCAAGAAGATTAAAAATTGCTATTGAACATGGGGTCGCAAACCACATTTAGTGGGTAAAAATCGCAAAAATAGATGTCGAGAGGAGAGCAAGCCTGACGAAGAAAGTGGCCAAACAAATGCGATGATTAGGAGCACTGCGGTCGAAAAGAAGAAACCATTTCTTACGCAAATTTCCAATGCGCATGGGAAAATAAAAGCAGCAAAAAAGTATTTATTAGTGGACATTGCAGAATTCGCGTGTTTTAAGCTTCATTCCGAGACAACATATCAGATTACACGAACGAAGAATATGCGCATACGCATCTTATTTACGGCAAAGGATGCCTAGTAGAGAGGATGAACCAAGAGCAATAAGCGAGGAGACGTTGCTCGCAAAATACCATCTTCACGAACATCGATCAATAGCTGCTAGAGACGAGATCCTTCCAGATAATAAGGTGTAATGAGGGACAAGAACTTAGTGTGCGCACACCTGAAACAGAAAATCGAGTATTGCAACGGTTTGCCTCTTCCCCATCGACCACTACATGTTCGTTTGCAGCTGAACTGGGTATTCGTCATAAAATGGTGTGGGTGATTCTGCATGCAGAAAACATGCATCCCTTCCACGTGCAGAAGGTCCAAATCCTAAGCAATGCCGACTATTTCCTTCGAGTAGAGTTCATACGATCGATGCTTGATGCTACACAGAATTATTCAGATTTTTCCGCTAGTTTTATTCTCAGATTAAACTTGCTTTACAAGAGAAGGCGTAATCGACATGCACAATGCGCATATGTAGTCATCCGAAAATCCCCACAGTACTGTCTTGTCGAAAGAGCAATATAAGTTCGCTATTAACATCTCGGCAGGGATTTTACGAAGATCATCTGTTAAGACCTTCTGCCTAAATGCCTCTACCGAGAAAATTACTTTGTTTTCCTACAGCATGTTCTCTCGGATTTGATGCAGGGAATACCAGCCACTGTGCGCTACCCGGACCTCAGTCCCTTGGATTTCGTCTTCTGGACCATTTGGAATCGATTATTTATCAGACGTCTATGGATGTAATGGAGGATATGACTGCACGAATCGTCATCGCTTTAGCAGACATCGCCAGCACACCGAGTATGTTTGAATGTGTTCTGCAATTTTTCGTCTATCGTTGTTGGCTGTGCGATGACCTTTGAGGCCGCAACTTTGAACATTTTCCATGAAACTATCTTGTTGTCTCCTTTCTGTCACTGAACTGTGATGCACTGTAATCCTGCTTTACGTCAAATAAATGTTTAGCTACTCATTATTGGCCCCCTTTATTCCATTCGAAGTCACACCTTTATAAGTTTTTGTGCAATTTTCTCTAACTAAACATGGTTTGCGACCCCATTTTCTATGACATTTTTTCATCCTCTTGATGCTTACTATTACCCTTCTGAATATTTCGGTCGTAAATTCAACAAACTCCTGATTCGGCCCTTGTAAGACATTGGGGAGTGCTTCTCTAGACAGTTACAGGATTCGGCATACACCCGATTAATCTATGTAAGCCGTCCGGATGTCCGGACCTGCTGCCGCCTTTACAGTCTAAATTAACCGCCGCCCTAATCGGTACACTAGTTAGAGAATTTGACTGCTATACTGCTTGGCCTTGGTTCGAATCCAGAAGATCGAATGTCTTGTCGGTAG
>KK115682.1:883608-901081 GCA_000611955.2 Stegodyphus mimosarum
TAGCATGTTTTTTTATATCCTGGTAATATTTAAAAACTGTGATAAACTTTTGATATTTAAAAACTTTAATATTTTATTAAAATACTTTTATAAAAATAATTTCAAAATAAAATAAAAAAAAAACATGAAATCTGATAAATTCAATTTGCTCTTCAGCGTCAAAGGAAGTTTACCATTTAGAAATTTTAAAAGCTGAACAGATAGATATAAAATTTTAAAATGTGAAAAAATAGCTATACAAATGTTTCGCTTCTCTTCCTAAGATAATCACAGCAGGCTCTGCCACCAGTACATGAAACCAGTTCTTTACCCTTGGATAAATTTAATCAGTTTAAAAAAACTGTCAATTTTAAAATCTGTGTTTAATTTTGGACTTCATTTTTGAAAGCAGAGAAAGGCATTTTTATTTAAATAATAACATATATATATATTTATATGCTTATAATCTAGATGTAAATGAAACATTTTATCAAACTCATTACATTTATTTTGAATGCATACGATAAGAAGCACAAATTAAAATTTTTTTAATCGTTATCTTTTATTTAGGTTGTTAAATACTTATAAAATAACATTTACTGCAAAATGTAGTTAAAAATTACAAATAAAATAAATTTTAAATGATTAACTTAGGTTCCTTTAAATACTGCAATTCTAAAATATGGAAGATAACTGAAAATATTTTATGCGCTTTGACTGGCAGCAGCATCTGTCTACCGCAAAATAGAAAAGTGAACATCTCTAAAATGCTTTTTTCGAGGTGTTTAACAAAACTAAATTTGAATTATTATTTTTGTATACCCCGTGTAATCAATCTATACTACGAACTCTATTCGAGTGATAATACTGATGTAAAATTTTGGAAAAAACACAGACTCTTCTTTTGCAATCTTATTAAAGCTACATTTTCAAATATTCCGCTATATATTCAAATTCAGTTAAATATTGCTATCAAATTTTAATCCACTGCATCCTTAAAGCATCCATAATTCGTAAGCCTTAGTAATACCCTCATGAACTTTCTACCTCGTCAATTTGAATTTAGCGCCCACATTATCCATTTCTAGCAGAGTGGAAGTTAGTTATTTACATAAATATGTTTGCATAACAAAATACTTAGTGGCAGTGTTTTTTCCCAGGGCTTTCATGAGCAAAGGAAATGTTGTCTGGCGAATGTTTTCAGGATTTATCGAAGCTGGCGAAGAGAGCGATTTCCGACTTGGCAACCCTTGAAGAAAGATGGCGAGCTGAATCCTCCCGGGAAATATGGAACTCTTTGATTTAGTTATGTCGGTTCGCAGATTATGATGGGGGTAATTCACGACGCCATTTGCATAGAGGCATTAATTAGGGCGAGGAAGATTGTTTTGTCTTTCTTACTTTCATTATCTCACATCAACGTTCCAAATTTCCCTTGATGACATTTCACACTCGGTACCCCTAATGAAAGTGTTTATTCATTTCTTCATAACTTCATAGCGCCATTTTTTTTCTTTTTTTACTTTTATTTTAATGCTTCTTTCGAATGGCTTGCTTTTTTTGTTGCCTCGTAATGCTGAGTTCTTTTCTTTCTTTCTTCCACACTTTTTTTTATTCCAAACGAGTTGTCTTTCTGTTTTGTTTCCATCTTGTCATCAAGTCGCTTCTTGATTTGACGCTGTAATTTCGAAAGAATTCTTTTCTTTTCAAACTGGCAATGGCAATCTGCTCATTATGAGCCGCGACATCTCGTGGCAGAAAGGTTTACTAATAAAGCGGAATATTGTTTCATCTGCAATACTTTATACGCTGTTAAGCACATTCACGTTGATTTTTTTTATTTGCTAACAAGAGTATATATTATACGGATTTTTTACAACGCATGCTTTAACTAAATTAATAAAATTGATTAAATTTAAAGTAATTAAGAAATCTATCGCAATTATCACTTAAAATGTCACTTCAAATTTTAGCAGTGATATAGTTTCTCTACGTTTAAGAGGAAAATATGATTCATAATACATAAATGAGTCTAAAACTTGAAATAATTATTCTCAAAAAGCACATCATAGTAAAACTGCAGTTTTTTTATCAGCGATTATCCGAATTCTCAGTTATCTGAATTCAGCAATTGCTTCTACTGTAAGTAACGGGGAAGCTTACAGGATCCACATGAAAATGAGGTATATTTGTAAAGAAAGATTGCTTTTTAAATATTCCTGTCGCTATTTTTTATATTCGATGATTTAATTCTTGGATCTGTATGGCTTCTGAAAATGTTTCATTTGTAGTCACTTCAAGTACCTACTGAGGATGAAATAACTGTTGATGCATTATATAATTGAAATAATTTCAAACAATTCTGCAGAGTTTTGAATTTTTTATTAAAAAAAACTTTTACAGAGCTATAATAAACGATTTAGCGGATTTCAGAACGCTGAATTTTCAAAGCGTTTGCGCATACAACAATGATTAATACATAAAAAGAATGGAAAACTCATAAGTTTTCACATGATATTAATGATGTGGTAGCATAATTTTTTCACAACTTACCAATGATAATAGATTGCACTCCCGTCAGCAAATAGCAACAACATAGGAAAGGAATTTTCACCTTTCTTTTTCTGTTTTATTTGTTTGTTCGTATGCGGTGTGTGCTGGAATATATGAGGTGTTCATTTGCTGTTGCAGTTCAACGTGCATTCAGAAGAGAATACTGAATGTACAAAAACACCAGAGCATTAAGAAACACTTCGCTTCGTTCGTATGTCCTTCTCGTTTCCTGATCTCGCACCATTCTTATTCGGGATTACTCTAAGGACCGTTTTATATACGGCTACTTTCAAAGAGATTAAAACAGCTCAGGGGAAGAAATAGTCATTTTCTTTCAAATTTTTAAAAGTTATAAAAACAATTTTTGTTTTAACAACCTCGAGAAAAATCCTATTAAGACATTTATTGTTTACTTTGAGCATGGTATGGCTGTTGAAGAACTTATAAGGTATTTTCTCCCTCCTTCCAGCTTGCCTTCGCGGTATAACGGTTAGCACACTCGGCGCGTTTCGTGAGGTCTGAGTCCCGGCGAGAGCATTGCTCAATTTTCACGTTTCCCACATCAAAAAAGCCTAATGACTCTACAAACTGACACCGCTACTAAGCGATGATGTGTAAGATATTTCATTTATCTTCAATATTATATCAGTATGTTGCTCAGTGCAACATAAATAAATTTAAAATCATTTTACGCGGCCATTTTAGTAATTTAAACAAAGCTCCTTTTCTCACACGAGTATCAAATAAAGTAGGTACATATTTGGTGGACTGCAGAATTTCTGACAATAACTATAGCCTACATCCATAATAAAATTTAATGATAAGATCAAATTTTTTGAAAATATGTAGATTTCATGCCTGTGTATATATTTCTATTTTTAATCCCATTCAAACAGTAATACACGTTTTTAGTAATCTGGTATCTTTCTGTTTATAACATTTTATATTAAAAAAATTTGGAAAAAAAACCAGGCATTTAGTGCTGAAATTTATTTTGACTATAGCTTCATTGTATTCAATAGCAAATATTTCGTTTCATGACCTGGATTCAACAAATATTCTGTTTATTTAAGATGAAGATCAAAATATTTGTATGTTTTCTTTTCACATTTTTTAAATTTTTATACATTCATTTTTTAAAACCTTTTCATGTAACTTAGGGTAAATTTTCCTCCGAGGTTTTAGATTGTAATCAGAAATTTTCAGAATTCGGGCAGTATTTGATTCACTCAGTTCCGATAAAGAAACCTCCAATGAATATTCTTTTCATATAGTTTTACAAATTGTCCTTCTAACCAATTCTTCAAACAATAACTTAGGTATTCTATACGCACTTATCATCACGAATATAGAAGCAATAAAGGAAACATAAATAAAATGAAAATAAAATAATTACTAGAAGTCTGATTGCAAAACGAGATATCTCAAAATAATTCATTAAAAATAAGTAAGTTCTTGTTAGAATAAAATAGTGTCACTTTTGCAAAATGAAACTCGGCAACGTCAAAAACAAACGATCTCCAATCGCTGTATATTGGCAATAGAGGATTCTACTTCTTTTATGGACTGTACTCCTGATAATATTGCCTATAATAGGTAAGTCTGAAGCTATTTAAAACTTATAAATGGGTATCCTATAAGTTCTTTATTTCAACACTTCGGTTTAAATGTTTGTAAAGACTGTTTACTTTGATTCATGTTCTGCATGAGTTAACCAAACTTTCTAGCTTTTAAATAAAAATTTCATAGTTATTCTAAATTATGATTCTTTAATAAAACTGTGCTAAATAGAGGATAGTGTACTCGGAAGCCTTAACTGTGTTAAATGCACGACATATAAGTTCGCTAGAAAAATTTTCTGGTCTTTCATCACTCAAAACTTCAAAAGCGCTGAAATTAAAATATTTCCCTTCTATTTTCTGGAAAACTTTGAAATCAGTTTTCTTTATGAATATTCCAAACAGCTTTATCTGAAGCCAACTCAATCATTAGAAGGGGAGAACCCAGCTTAATTTTTAAACAGATATTCTTCTCTTTATAAAATTACACACATTAATTATTCAGTCTCTAAAAACAAATGCTGTTTCGTTAATTTTAGTTTTAATATTGTTTAAAGAATTCAGTCTTAGTTTTTAATTTCGGTTAAATAAATAGTCTTTCCTTTCTTTCTTTCTTTCTTTCTTTTTTTTTTTTTTTTGACACGTATTAAAAGACCTAAATAAGTCAAAATTGCAAAAATCGGAAAATTATAAAGTTTAAAATAAACTGCGCATACGGACTGCATACGTACAGGCTGCATCTGGGGTGTTACATTGTAATGTACTGGAAGTATAAAATTAAACCCTCTTTCTAAAGCCACTTATTTCAGCTTGAAAGTCTATCAACGATAAAGCCGATAATGCTGTTGATTTCGATACTGATTCAAGTCCTGTCAAGTCCTGCCAAGTCCTGACCGAAGAGACTTCTTATTTTTTCCCCACGGGTAATGTAAAAATGAATCATTTGTCTCAGAAACTCCTTAACTCCGGCATCCTTTCCCTCGGACTAATAGACCTAATGTGCTTTGTGATAATCTACACTGGTGAAATAAATTAAGAGAATTTTCATATTTGGTCTACGATCTCCAGAACTACTGAATAGATTTTAATAAAATTTGGTGTGAACATAGGTTGATATAACACAAATAAAATAAACATTCAACAGTTATAATAGATACACATGTTCGTGTGTAATTCTCATATGAATCTGAATGTCTGAAACAGCGGTTGCAGAAGACACAAAAGAAACGGATTAAAAGGGGGTATGGTCTCCTCTTACAGCCATACAGGCCTCGCAGCGTGATGTCATACTGGAAATAAGGCAGTTTATCAGTGCTTGTGGCAATTGGTCCCATTCATTCAGCAACGCTGTTTTCAGTTCTTGCATGGTTCTCGGAAAGGGATTGCGAGTTGCAGTTGCCCTTCCCAGAGCGTCCCAGACACACTCTATAGGGTTGAGGTCTGGAGACCTGGCTGGCCAATCCATCCGGCAAATATCCTCACTCTCGAGAAATTTCTTCGACCAGAAGAGCTCTATGTGGCCTCGCGTTATCGTCCTATAAGATGAACTCGGACCCACTGCACCCCGGAAAAGGCGAACGTAGGGCTCCAAGACTTCATCCCTATATCTTACACCAGTCACAGAATCTCTGTCAAAGACGTGGAAAGGTATGCAGACATCCGACATGATGCCTGCCCTGACCATTACACCGCCAGACCCATAATTGTTGATTTCGCAGACATTGGAAGGTAGGTAGCTAATCCCTGGCTCTCTCCATATGAAAGTACCGCGAGAATCAGTGTTTAGGCTAAAACGGGACTCGTCGGTGAACAGAACGGTCGCCTATTGCTCCGTACTCCAATCACTGTGCTGCCTGCACCATGCTAATCGGACTTTGCTTTCCGTAGACAAGAGCGGAACACAAACAGCCGGTCTTCCAGCAAACAACCCTCTCTCATTCAGGCTTTTGGAAACAGTCACCCTTGATACACGGGTTCCTGTGGCTGCATTCAGGTCCCGAGAGAGCTGAGAAGCTGTAGCCTCTCTGTTACGCCTCGCTAAAATGGACAAATAGCGATCTTCTCTGGCCATCGTAGCTCTTGTACGACCTTGCCCAGGCTTTCTCCTAATGGATACAATATCCTTTAACTGTTTCCATAGGTTACACAAGATGCCTGGGCGTTAAATTAAACTCTCTGCATATCTGGAATTGGGATTGGCCTGCCTCTAATCTCCCAACAATTCGCCACCTCATTCCATCATCTTAAACGTTGGTGGTTACTCGTTTATACTGTTTCGATGTGAATTTAACCGATTGCTGCAAGATAACACCAAGAAACTCTCAGAGGTGTGCTAACTAACGCAATTCATCTTACCCTCTACGCGCTTATAAAGCCCGTTTTTCTACTGGCTCCGCTTACACACACGTGTACGCTTACGCATTTGCTGTACAAGATTTTCATTTTTATCTAGAAGCAGTGGTTTTTCCTTCAGTTCAGTTTTTTTCATGCAATTCAATAAAATATGCATATTCTCTTAATTTATTTCACCAGTGCATTAAATTTAGCTTGAAAGTGAATGAAAAAAAATTATATTTTGAGTGAAAACTTTAATGGTACTTTAGACTATGATTTTAAATACTCGAATAATGAAAAATAAACGAAGCTTCAAGTTTTTGAGCCGAAAGACTCTTGAAAGTCAGCTTTTCAAATATTCCATTGCTGCAGTTTCTTCAAACTTCAGTAAAATATAGGCGAACTCGTTTCTTCCTGGAGAACTGCGTTGGAAGCAATTTAAAGCTTTCTGTTTCAATCTGAACTGATTATTGTGTAGTCAGCATTATAATTTAACAAAAATATAATGTAGACGATAATAATTAGATGCTTGCTACAGTGTTATAATTTGACAAAATTAAAAAATGTTATAATTTAACAAAATGTATTTGAATAACAATTCATATTTCGTACCTTAATGAGTCATTTACCAAATTACAACATAGGCCAGAACACAATAATTAAAAATGTGTCTTTATTTATAATTAAAAGCAAATAATGGCATTCGCGCACTCAGATATGATAAGAGGATATGATGTGTTTTAATACCAATGTTCTTTCAATAACTGAAAAATACTCTATATTATTTTAAGTTTCAGCCATCCTTTTAATAAATGTAAGCTTCCGACGAAAGAATCTTGATGCGCAAATTTTTCAGAGGAGCTTTAAAATAATTTAGACTGAGCATTTCGACCAATAAATCTCCAATTTCCCCTCCTCCAAACAGCTTCTTAATATAGTTTACTCCTTTACTTTTGCAAAAAGTGCATCATAAAAACGCCGGATAAAGTCCGTTTACGTTTTACGAGGATTTCGGAAGCCACAGATGTGAAGTTTCTTGGGTACGTTGGCAGATTGGGGAACAGCCCGCCCGCAATGCTGGAGACATTTCTGCTTGAATTATATCTTACATAATTCACGACACTTTCTACTGCTCCGGGAGGAGAGACACTATTTGTTTATGTATCAGCTTGGGTATTTTTTCTTCCTCTTTCTGGCCGCATATTTCTTTGATGTCACCGGCAGGTGGATAGTGAAGATTTAACACGGTTGCAAAGTTTTAAATGAGGTGACTCGATTATTTTTACTTAAATAGCACGCGTGCATTAAGAGGTACATTACAAAAAAAACTCTAGATTTCATATGTCGTTATTTTTATCTCGGAGATTTATGCTCTAAACTACTCAACAAGAAAGCTTAGAAAGAGGCACTGAAAAAGCAAAGTATGCATGTAAATGCCAAGTGAAAACGCATATTATGTGTCTACCATAAGGCGCGAAGGTTATTTAAATTTCGTTCGCATTGTTAAATGAGTGGAGAGTCCAACAAAACCTCGGGTTTTATAATAGTGTTTATCTGAACGATCGTTTACCCAAAATCATAAAAGCATTTTTGTGTAACTATTGGAGAAGATTCTGGAAACATCGAAAATTTGGTAGCTGTACATTTGTATTAGTGATGCCCGATCAAATATATTGTGGACTGACTAGTTTACATACTTTCAAAACAGTAGGTGCGCACACATGTTTTTATGTACAAATTTATAATGTTTGTGATAGAAATTCAGCAGCATGAAGAATTCCTCATTTGAATGCTTGATCGGTTTGCACACAGTGATAATGTTTCAAAGCTACCACATTGCTCCCCCTTCCCCTACAAAATGTTGCTCCCTTTGTAATTCACCATCCAATTTTTAATTTTTTCATTCGTTTTCCCTTTTAAAGACAAACTCTGGGAAACACAATTTAGCTCCATAAGAAATAGTAGCCGGTACGACTTAAACAGACCGATAAGCACCTGTCATAAGAAGACCGGGTATCCTGCTGGCGTAAAAAATTTTAAAAAATAGTCCCTTTAGCGAGCTAAATATATGTAATTAATTCAAGGAAAAGAAGGCAAAATCTCTTAAACATGTAGAGTTTCCCTTATTTTACATAATAACTTATTTTAAGTTTGGTACCTTCTCTGAACGTCTCATTTTCCGCTCGCATTTCCTCGTCAGGATGTCAAGCGAAAAAAGTATTTAAACGGACGAAGCTTGTAGTTTATTCAGAGAGTGATTTCGCCAGCCAACGCACGTTACTATTTTTTCCTTACTGTTACGTTGAGTTCCTGATACGTTTTGTTTTGGCCATTAAATAAGTATATCGCCGGGTAGGTTATTAAGTCAGCCTAGTTAGCCTTAAATTAAGTTGTTCGTCCAGCACTGCCCTTTACCTCTAATATATTGTTAAATTATTCTTAAGTTCCACCGCAAGTTGTCGGTGTTATTATAAGCATGTGTGTTAAGAGCTTGACGAATGATAAAGGGTTCATCTTAAACTTCTTCTGTGCTGATATTATTGAAGACTGTGCGAGAAGTCGCCAGGTTTTTTAGTGAGATCTATTGAACTTTATGATAACAAAGAGAGTTAGGTCCCGTAAACCTATGATGAAGAACACAGATTATCAGAATCATTTACAAAGCAAAATCTAAGGCAGTAAAAACCAGACAAAGCACTATACATTTGTACAGCCCTGATTTCCAGAAAGTCACAAATTCGATGACAAATCGTCAAAGGTCGCCCACTTCGTGACAGGAGTTTGCTTTATGCCCATCAGAAGGGTTCTGCGTCTATCTCTGTTTCTGACTTAGGAGTCTTCGTAATACAAATATCAATCATTTCATGAAATGCATTAAGTAAATGAATAAAAGCAGAAATTAATTCTACAAAAATACATAAAAACCTATATAAAATAAAATAAACACAAATATTTGCATATAAATTTACAACCGTATTACGAAGGTTGCTATTTATATTTCTGGACTTGGCAACAGTAAGTGTTGCTAGGCGACCGCAGACGATTCCAATCGAAAGCTTGATATTTTGAACCATAACGTCTTCAGAACGTTTTGCCATTTTAGCGTGATTTGTGTTGTTTACAGTAAACTGAAAAATTCATCTCGAGCAAAAAATGGAATTGATTCGTTAAAATTTTCGTGAGATTATTTTTCTCAAATTTCTCCGTAGATTATCAAGACAAGAGTGCTTCGAGGAACTTAATTCTTTATACAGTGATAAAGCACCATCCTACAGCACTGTAAAAAATGGTATAAGAATTCTATCGTGGTTGACGTTCGCTCCAGGACGAATTCCCTGAAGATCGTCCAAAATCGGTTGTTGTGCCAGAAAATATCGATGCTGTGTGTGAATTGATAAAGCAAGATCGTCATGTGACATGGCTTGGGAATAAGGCATCTTTGGGTATTAATATGAAAAGTATCAATAAGATATTACATGAGAAATTTGCAGTTAAAAGATTTGTTTGCGTTGGATACTGCATAATCTGACAAGCGCTCAAAAGAAGCCTCGTGTCGATTGGTGCAAGAAAATGTTGGAAAATATGTTCAAGGTAGATCAGAGGCTCTGTATGACATCCACACAGGTGATGAATCGTGTATCTATGCATATGAGCCCGAAACAAAACAGAAGTCGACTGTATGGGTCTTCCAAGACGACCTAAATAAAACAAAAGTTGTTCTCGGAAATAGCACATCCGAAGCAAATGGTTGCCTGTTTTTTGTTCATTACCGGTCACTTGAAAACACTGGCGTTACAGCAACACAGAACGGTCCATTCAGAATAGTACAGGACTATTTGTTTGCCAGAAGTCATCGGAGAATTTCGAAAGAAGCAAGTGAATCATTCTCCATCATGACAATGCGAGCTCTCACACATCAGCTCAAACAAAGGAATTTTTGACGGGCCAAAACAGCGAATTCATGTATCACCCGCTAGACATCCTGATTTGGCACCCAATGACTTTTTCTATTCCCACACATCAAAAATAAATTACGTGGTCAGCGATTTGCGATACCCGAAGAACCGGTTGATGCATTCAAAATGCATGTTTTGGATTTACCTCCATTGGAGTGGAAAAAATGCTCCGGAAATTGGTGCAAATGCATTCAAAAGTGTATTGATCTTCATGGAGAATATTCTGATAAACAATAAAACCAATTTCGATCATAAACATTTGTTCTTTCCTTATTAGGCCAGAAATATAAATAGCAACCCTCGTATTTTCAAATTTGTCCTCTAAATGAAAAATGTTGTGCTTCCAATCAAACGCAAGTTAGAAGTTATCACTTGTTGAAAGAAGGTGAAACAAGAAGGGCCTTATTTAAATGTGAAATGTGAGAAAATCAACAATTCAGAACATTCGTATTTTTTTCCTGTTCATTTTTCTCGAAATTGAAAATAAAATACTTTATTCCTGACAGTAAATTTCTGTTTCGGTAAAATAAATAGTGCAATATTCAAGGACTATAATCGATTTTCATAAAAACGTCTGACGTCGACCATATGAAAAATAATTTTCCGAATAAACTTGGTTCCTCTCTCTTCGGAAAAAAGAAGCATTTCTGCACTGTTATAGCTTTATATAGTGCTATAGCTTTATCAGTGCTTCTAAGGTATTATGAGTTAATTCTAAATGAAATAGTTATTGCGAAATTATTTAGAAACTTACTTAAACACTTCTACTTGAAGCCGTAAAGCATTTAATTATTTATTTAGTGCATTAGATCTAAATTTTATTACCATTTCTACTTTCCGTTAGCGAGCACCATGTAGGAGGTAAATGAAATACGTGTATATAAGAAGAAAATTTCTTGGTCTCGACAGAGATCTTTGGCAGTAACAGTAATCGTTGTACTATTCCCTCGCCCGGATATGACAATTACGTTATCAGGACTTAGCCTTTCGCAGCCATTCGAAATAACAGAACATTTGCTAGGATTTGTAGTTGTGAATCACCAGCATTGAATTATTTGGAAGTTTAAGTTCGCATTTATGTTACATGAAATTCCACAAGCATAATCAGTGCATTGGTAACTTTAAGTTTAAAAAAAAGGTTTATTTGTACCTTCTTCGGATTTTGTGGTTACTGGCACAGAGGAGACGGAACTTTGTGATTACTGACAGTCTCAGTAAGGTACAAGCTTGGTATTTGGCAAAAGGGCAACAAACATGTGCTGCTGTGGTACCAACAGTAATTTCAGCCACTACCTACACTATCAACAGCAAACTCAGTCACATAACTGCAAGGCTACATTTATCGAAACAATCGAGAATAAATAAACGAAAACGGTGTGAGTAGTAAGCCACCGTAACCGGGCGGTGGAAGTGACGTCACGGAAAACCGGCGTAGTCTCCGCCGTCTTGGATAGCGTGACAACCAGAAGTGCCATAGATGATGGGATGACGTCATGAAAAGTTTCGTTTTCATTGTGTGGCAGCGACCCTATTTTTGAAAGTTTTTATTTTTTGTAGCAACGAGCTCTTGAACCACGTATTTGGAATGACATCACTTCTAATTTATTACTTCAAATACCTGATTAATTTTAATTGCTTTTAATTAATTACTCTTTTTAATTATTTAATACGTGATTATTTTTTATTATTTTATCTTTCTTTTATTATTTTTATTTTATTATTTTTTATTATTTTATCTTTTATTTTTAATTATTAATCATCACTTTTAAGTATTTAATCCGTCATTATTTGTAATTATTTAATAATTTTAATTCCATTACTAATTTTAATAATAGTACATTTCATGTAATTGTACGAGTTTTAAAATTAACTCCACGAGCAGGATTCGAACCCACCACCTTTCGCATGGGAGATCTAAGCCTTACCCCAAACCTACCCTTCTAGTCCTTACAAACATGTTATTTCACCTTATGCAACTTTTTTGTCCATTTCACCTTGTAAAGAGGAAACCGCCATGACTTCACTAGGCTGAAGGATAGCGCATGCGCGAACCTCACTTTTAGCTTTCTAATCCATTACTTTATTTTTTGCTGCTTTAAATATAAGATTTCCCCACAATTTAAATTTTTTCTTTATCCATTAGGATATTTTTCATTGTTTTCTTTTTTATCTGCTCGTTCTTCCTAAATTAAATTTATAAATTTTGCTTTTGCTAACGTACATTTTACTGTAACAAATTAATGTTTCCACAATTTTATATCCGTAGAAGAAAATTTATTTTTACATTTCTTTTCACTTTTTATTTTGCAAAAAGTTTTTTTTTTTCCAAATTTATTCTTTTTCA
This sequence comes from Stegodyphus mimosarum, assembly GCA_000611955.2. Taxonomy (NCBI): domain Eukaryota; kingdom Metazoa; phylum Arthropoda; class Arachnida; order Araneae; family Eresidae; genus Stegodyphus; species Stegodyphus mimosarum. The sequence continues at coordinate 896,334 of KK115682.1, forward strand.
TATTTTTACTTTAATTTTTTTACGTTTAACTTTTTTTGGTTTTTACAAAAGTAATATTTATTTTTACATTTTTTTTCCCTTTTCGCTTATTGATGTTACATATCCATTTCCCTCTGGAGGCCTTCATGGATAAGATTTTCTGGAACTTCACACAGTATTCTTCTATACAGTTTAATTGAATAGTACATTTCTTACTTTTTATATTACTAAATAAGAGATGCTCAGAACTTTTCCTTCTAATGTGTTGTACTAATTACTAATGACTGTACTAACTTTATAAATTACTATGCAAAACATTACGAATTACCTTTTACACGTCTTACTTTCATTCAAAGGATTAACCAAACTATGTCTGACAAATGTAAATTTTACACTTTGCATTTACATATTTTTCCTCATATTTAACTTTTATCCTGCTTTTAAAGCATATTCGAGCTGTATTTCTGCTTCCTTTTCCCACTCAAAATAAATAAATACAGACTTACACATATTTCTTTATTGTAAAACCTACTGATTTTGAACAAATCTTATACGGAGTAATAAATTTTCATGGTGTAAAATCCACTCAAACCAATACATGGGGCATTTCTGCATAGTTTAGTTCAGATACGTACCACCAGTACTTCATTTCTTATTATTTTTACTCTTCGGAAATTTACACGTACATATTTAGAATACTCCATTTTATTCACCAGAAGGGTCTCTTATATTACTAACACAGATTAACGCTTTGAAACACTTTACAAAGATATCTTGGATTTTAGTGTGTACATCTGACCTAAAACCACTAAACATTTTTCAAACCTTGATTTTTTTCATGTGAAAACATCATTTGGATTTTTACTATGATTCCACCATTTCCCGCAGAATTTCATAAACATTTGAACTTACCACAGCCTTAATTTCTTAACAAGGTACAGGACTTTTAACTAAGGAGAAGACTATCCACACTGCAGTGTATTATTTTAAATTTGAATTCTAGTCGCATTTGTGGAGGAGAACTAAAAAAAAGTCTGTGATACACCTAGACTTAATATTCAGCCATGGAAAGGAAACTTTGCCGCCTTTTCCCAACTTGGAATATAAAACTTTCTTAACGTGGAATATTTTTTTTCATCCAGTAAGTATGATCATTATTTTTTGCTGAGTCTCATAGCTTCTTAACGTATTCATTGTAACTTGACTAAAAAATATCCATTTTTCAGATTGACAATAATTTATTTAGGACTGAACTCCTACAATCAGTCCTAAATAAATTATTGCTGCGAATGAAATTTAATTTAGCATACCTGAAAAATAAACTCCTACGTAATTATAATACATTACACGAAATATTGACTACAGTAGTAAATAATGATCCAAACTCTGAGCTCTTGCAGCTCTTTGAGAACATTTAACATTTAACTTACCATTGACAGCAAGTAAAATTATGCATAACCAGCATACACATATAATATTGACATGACTTTCCAATAATAATACAACTTAAAGCTTAAAAGTTTTAGCACATTCTAAATTACATATGCATTTTAAATTGACATTGCCTAATAATGAACTCTTACAGCTTTCTTGACATTTAACTTCTCATAGATAGCAAGTAAAGTTTCTCACGAATATCGTACATAATAGGTAATAGTAACAAAAACTCCATTTAATGACCTACTATAGTCATCAACTTTAAAAATTTTAACACAGTTTAGTATGACGTAACGTAAAGACCACACTTTCAAAAAAGCATTATTTTAATTAAACATTGGAGCCACACATTTCTGTGCACATATATAACATTTTATTTATCATAAGCATAACACATGATAAGTAAATAAAACTCATTTTGTAGAGACATTAGGTTATTTTTGGAAGCAACAGACATGAAAAATGAGCAACGCCTTCGCCGGAAATCGAACCACGGATCTCTGAAATACCGGCTCAGTGTGCTGACCATTACACCACGAAGGCACGCTAAGAATGTGGGAGATATACCTTATAATTTCACGAAGTACGAAACACATTTCTCTTTTAACCAGTTGTGTTCTTAAGAAAAAAAGATGAAGGAAAGATACAATGCTGGGAACCGTTTGATGTTAGTGTTCCTCATTTCCCCACGATCAAAATATATATGTACTTTAGAATCAGTTAAAAAGTATTCAAATGCAAGCATTCAAACGGGAATACTTCCCAAATGAGACAAAAGATAGGTATACAATGAACTTAGTGATAAATACAGAAAAACATGCAAAGACCAAGGAAAAAATGCTTTCGCGGAGAACTTTCTATTATAAACTTTCTCTATTTTTGCATATGGGGAGCATTTTTCGTTTTAGATTCAGCAATTCAAGATAATTCCTGTATAACTAGAAATTTTGTTCACACTAGTTGGTAATGTAATTTATTAGAACAGTCGCAAACATATAGGAGAGGTATGCCATATCCACAGAAAAGCTTTTTCCCAAGCCAAACCGTAATAGTGAAATATAAAATGGAATAAGAAAATGTCAGACTTCCAACAAAATGAGTATCTGCAAAACATTCAGAAGCATTCAGAACATTTCAGAAGAAATAAATATTTTTTTCTGAAAATGTTTCGAACGTGATAAGTCAGGAATAAGAACCTTAATTAGTTTTATGAACAGAACATGAAAAATAATGAAGTATTTTCAGTTTTATATTGTCTGTAGTATATTTACTTATACTAAAATCTTCCGTTTTGATGGTTGTATTCTACATTTAGGCACAAGTTGGTAAATTAGTGTGATTTTTGTGTTTTAAAGCTTCAGATTCAGAAATATTACAACTTCAGAAATAATACAACTCAAAAGCAAAAAGCTTAGAACGAAGAGAGAATAACCGTAAGCAGGCGAACGTGATAAATTTTTTTTCGCTTATTTTCACGAATTCAGAGATTGTTGTCAAAATTATAATGCCCTATATGATTTATGATTGTTTTCAAATACATTACGATCACTGTTTTCCATTCACATAGATTTTAAAAAAAGCATTTCGTGTTAATTTACTGTTTTATCTGAGATTTATCCACGTATTTACTTAATTTTTGCATTTTTTGTTTACAATTATAATACGAAAGAACATAAGAGAACATTTTTTTCTTGAAAATATCCATATTTTCCCCAAACGTTATTTCTTTAATATCTTTGAAGTAACACATTAAATGCTCAGACAGCCGTTGGGCTTCCCAATTTCTGAAGGAAGTCATGACGTTAGAGAATCTAAGTTATATTTTACCAGTATGCAGAATTTTTAATGCGTTTTTGATGAAAATTAACCGAATTTAGTAGTTCATTACTAGTTTTTCTCCTTCTCATACCATTACATTTACAATGAAATTTGATTGAATGCCAAATAGCTATATGTTTGTTATTTTTCGCATCCAAATGCACCTTTTGTGTCTCGCATATGTTCATTACATATGATTTAACGAAATGACAGACAAGTTAGAAGTAAAGTGAATATTTCCTGAAATACTGTACATTTCGTTTCGGAAAGTTTACATGAGTATCTATATTATGAAGCCTTTAATGTTTCTTTTCCTGCATTCCAATTAAATTTTTAGCATAACATTTTCAGTTTTGTCAGAAGTTATTTTCCGATGACTGTGATGCTATCGTCTTTTCATAAACCGTTCTTTTGTGAAGTTACCTGTGTTATTACTTATAATTACCTTATCGACAACCTTTTGAATACTTTGAATATTACCACTTTTTACATTACTGCTACTGCATATCATTGAATTTTCAAGTATTTTCCCATTTATCTTTTGCATCACCTTGCAAAGACTTGGGAACAAAATTTCTACTTATTAGTTATATTGTTTGATTTAATAATTTTGTTACACGTTTCGAAGAGTTAAAATCAGCAACATTACCACGCAGCATCAGAAATTTAGGAAACAAATGGAATTTTATCTTAGTATACTAAGGGATATCTTAGTATGTTATATATATCTCTTAGATATCTTAGTATACTTAGGGATAGATTAATTTTCTCCGACACTGATGTATTCGCATGCAGATAATGCAGACCTTTAACCCACCTCGTACAGATTTTGAGTGTTTGCTCTAAGTCAACACGATCACTGACATGCATTTTTATAGATTTTTCTCGTGAAGTCTATTTCTCTCTTAAAAGAACTAAAAGCAAGAAGTTTAAAACGAGAGTACCTCATCTTCATAAGAAACATCAACGCTTTGATTTAAATTACTAGAAAAACAAGAACCATTGTTTTGTAAACATGTTTCTCTTTGACTCAAACGTTTCTGCTTTATCATATTTGAAATGAACAATTAACCAAACGTAACTAATACATTGCATTGATGAACCCGAGTTAACTAGAATTATATTTTAACTTATTGTATTACGTACCAAGGGAATACGGGAAGAAAGTCATGTTTTCCTCTAACTGTTCATTTTTTTAAATCGAATTTTACTAACGCACACATGTGTTTATTAGATTTTAAAAAAAATCTTAAAGACTGAAATGAGTGTTTCATTACCAGATTTGTACTTTCTGACTTCATTCTACTGAAATGAAAACATTCATAACTTATTACGAAGAAATATTTTTACACGTTATACTTTTTTGATTTATTTTCATACCACGTGATTATCTTTGAAAATTTGTTTCCTAATCCAGAACTAATATATTACTGATTTTCGCTTTTTCAGTGCATTTCGTATGTGACAAAAAACTCAGTTTAGAAAATTTTACTTACTTAACACCTTGTATTGCA